>BQNB010020295.1:0-65674 GCA_026074375.1 Tanacetum coccineum | reverse complement strand
TGCATGTGTTAGGTATTTTATGTAATTATAGGTCATATTGATTATCGCAATTAACTGCAATTGCCCTCATTGATTCCAAATTATACATTCTGTATGTTTAACAAGTACATTTCCTGGCAAGATCCTTCGGAGTTCCTGGGAATCATGTTGAGTTGCAAAGTCATGGTTGTAACACCCTCAAATCTGAGTACGCATCAGAATGTTGAATATCCGAGGGCGTTACTTTATGGATCAATAGCACAAGATCTGAGAACGACTACTAAACGTGTCGTTTGAAAAAGATACATTGGATTAACAAAATACTTGTTTGTTACATAAGCCCATGGCTTCAAATTGTTCAACAATATAAATAAAGATTTCGGTTTATAACAATTTTCCCCAAAATGTAATTGTTAGCCTTAATTTTATATAAGTCGAACAAGAATGTTATCGGTCTTATTAGTCGTAATTGGTCTTGTATTGTAATAGGCTAGACGGGTTCAACGGGCTTGGATTGTAATCTAATATTGTCCGTGTTGCGGGCTCAAAACCCAAGATATGCCATGCCCGGCCCAAGTAACAAGCCCATACGCCACTTAGTGGGTTAAGGGTATAAATAGGACCCTCTCCAAGTATCATTGTTTTTCTTGTCATCTCTTTCGTAGCTTAATACTACCTCAAGTTGGGTTAGTATTTTTTTTCGTTGTTTTGTTTTGTTTGAATTTTTCATTTTTCCTTTATCTCTTTTCTAGCTTATTGCTTATTGGTATGGCTTATGATGTGATGGGATAGCTTATTACTTGGGATAACATTTGGTATCAATCGCCACAGGGTGGGTTTCGTGATTGAGTGGTTTCGTTATTTGAGTTCACAGTCTTATCTTATTTCAACATTTGGTATCATTCGCCATGGGTGGGTTTAGTTTTTGTTAGTTTTAATAGTTATTTCGTGTTTGTTTTTTGTTTGGTTAGTGGTTTCGTTTTTTTTATTTAGCAAAGTAGTTCGTGTTGGTTTCTTGGTCTATACGCTTTTAGTCGTGGTTCGAATTGGTTATTTCGTGCGTGGCTACGAAAAACGCAAGGACGAAAAGATCGAGTGGACCTTGTTTGATCGAACGAGTGACAATAGAGTGTATCGAACGAGTGTTCTTTGCTTCGATCGAACGAGTGTTTTTTAAGATTTGGATCGAACGAGTGTTTATTGTTTCGATCGAACGAGCTTCATCTTTGTTTGATCGAACGAGTGAATCTTCTATTACCATCGAACAAGCTCATTCGAACAAGCACCTTCGAACAAGAGACATTCGAACAAGCACCTTCGAACAAGCACAATCGAACGAGTAGTGTGTGTTTGAACCGAACTAGAGAACCGAACTAGTGAAATCACTTATGGACCGAACTAGATAATCGAACTAGGGAAATCTCTTGTGGACCGAACAAGAGAACCGAACTAGGGAAATCTCTTGTGGACCGAACTAAAGGACCGATCTAGTTGATTTTTTTTTTGTGTCCCGATCGTGTCATCGATTTGATCAACGTGGTATCTTCACTTTCACCGTCGATAACCGTAACGATTCCCGGAGAAGGAAATACGGTCTTTCTTTAAAAACAGTTCGAACGAGGAAGAAGAAAAAGTTGATACGTGCATGTTTCATTTTTTTAATATATTTCAAAATTTCATTTTTTCTCTTTCACTTTTTAACCTTTAGTTCATACACACTTTTATTACTACCAAAACGAGTTAAACAATTCAATAGACCTTCAATTTTTTTCAAACTTTTTTATTTACTTCTAGTTTTATTCTTCAAATTTTTATTTTTAAACTTTTAGCATTAACATAATTTTTCAACATTAAAGTTTTTTCTAATAAATTGTTAATTAAATTCACGTACTTCACGACAACAAACGATTTCAACAACAATAATTATTGTTTCAACGTTTCTTTTTGATTTTGAAAAGTCACCGCGAAAGATTCTATTTTTTTCTCGGTTTTAATCAAAGATTTGTAAAATCCCGTGAACATTAATTGCTTTCAATCCACAACAACAATCACTTTACCTACTTAAGATCCGATATCCATTCACAACATCACAATGTCAAACTCAAATACCAATTTGCAAAAACAAACATCAAGTGTTCTTCAGAATGACACAGTTTCTTCGTGTTCAATTTCTAAAGTTCAAGAGACGACACAACTACGAAAGAATTAATGCATGAAAAAGTCTTCTAGCAATTCAGTACCAACTAAAGGTTTCTCATACAGATACTTTACAAGATTTTGGTACCATCCTAACTACAAGATAACATACTCTCAGACTTGGATTTCTAGAACATCATCTTACCAAAGAAATAATTTCACAGACTGTATTGCAAAGACTACTATTTACAAAACCAGAACAACGTTTGAAAATGCTTTCAGTTCAGAAATCAAAGTGGCGAATGTGCTATGCCGAAATATACAAGATTTAATGCTCAATTCTTCCAAGATGCAATGATCTGTAACATGGATTCCATTGGAAAATATATGCTTGAGATAATTCTTCATCAACAACGGACTCTGCAATTGTTGAAACAAAAGAAGTTGATGCAGACATAATAATATCATTCAAATCCAATTCAAGCATTTAATGTTGATTCATTGAAAGTTGATTTAGTTGTTATATAAAACACTTGTTCTGAGAAAGAAGATAGTACTTCATAAACTACATCCAGCAAATCAGTAAAGGAAAGCAACTTGGATTTTGCAACAAAAGATGTACATGCAATCAAATACAAGATGTCAAAAGCAAAAGAAAGATGCATGACATATTTTCGATCTCTTCATTTATACCTTTAAGTTCTTTCTAAAGAAGACTTAAAAGGCACTCGCATCGAACATGGATTCAAACGGTCATTCATGTCACTCTTTGGTCAAGATGGTCAAGATGCTGATACTTTCACAAGTACATATGATCCTTAACGTGATCAACTACAAAAAGCTACTTGAACAAGATTGAATTTTCAAGAAGATAGATCCATGCAGCCTTTTGGGTAATAAATATGTTTAAACAACCAGTTTTAGATCTCGATCATAGTTTTCCTTGGATTATGATTAGTCAAATGACAGACAAGTACTTGTTAAAAGACACTGGAATTTGAGGTTAAACACTTCAAAGATAGTACTACTTCCAACCACATAGGTAAGGTCCAAGAAGTCCATTACTAAAAGAACACGACATCAAAGACAGTATGAAAGAAGGGTTGAATAAAGACAGATCAGACTAATAGAGTAATATTGATACGGGAAAGCAAATAGATGCTGATATTGGTTGTCACAGAAAGCGTGGAACAGATCAGAAGTACAAGATGACATCACTAGGTCAGGGAATATACAGATGCTGATGATAGGCCAGTATATCCCCCCCCCCCAGACCCATAATGACGAAGAGCCAAATGGCTAAGGTAATAAATAACTGCCTAAATGTAATATTCTTTGCAATAGGACAACAATATACTGATCAACTTGAAATCATCCATGAAGGTAGGTTGACAGTATCCTGAACAATGTACAATTTTCAAAGTCCAATGCTTGATTCATCACTTGGATAACCAGACAACTAATACTCAAAACAATCACTCGAGTCTGATAATATTTTACTTAAAAAGACTTTTGCCTAATTTAAAAAATATTTTTTCAAGAATGGAAGCACATTTTATTGCTCTTGAACTTAAATATCATAATCAAGCTTTAAAATCGGGGCAACATGGTCAAATTTTGAATGAAAAAGGTAATAAAGCCAAGATTAAAAAGGAAATTGATGTACTTGAAACAATGAACATCAAATTAAACATTAGTGTGGCTAAATTACTTAAGAAATGAGACTTTTGAAAAAGAATTACAAAGATTTTTGTATGATTTCCTATTAAAATTTACGAGATCGTAAGACTATAGAAAGACAACTTCCTTTCTGGCTAAAAATTCTAATTTTTAAAAAGTGTCAGATTCAAAAAAGGTTTTTGAAATTGCTGAGCTTTAAAAATGACTTAAGAAGTTAAAAGAAATAGTGTAATAAACTAGTTTGCTAAAACATCAGTCTTGGGGAAACCGGTTTTGCAATCACTAAGAAACCAATCAGTTTGCCTCCCAAGTTGATGTGAATAACAATTTGTCAAGACCAGTAACTCAACACTATTTTCCTAAGAGAAGAGAATCTATTTTTGCAAAACCTAATCAAATGATTGCATTAGCAAACTAGGAATAGTTTCAAAGAACATGCCAAGATTAGTTAAATGACAATGGTTATAAGCAACTATCTAGATGAAGCTAGGAAAAAAGACACAAGTGAGAATAGGAACTCAAAAACTAGTGTGATGCCTTTTGCTAGATTTCAAAACACTACTAATGGTAGCAAACAAAAACCTAGGAGCAACAATCAAACAACTAGGAGTTTGCCTGCATCTAAGAGTAGTTGTGTAACGTCAAATGTTGTGCCACTAGTAGACCACTCTAGGAATTCTAGTCCTTTTTCTGACTCCAAACACTTTGTTTGTTCTACATGTCATAAGTGTGTCTTTAATGCAAATCATGATGCTTGTATAATAAAACTCCTGAAGGAAGTGAATTCATGTAAGGCTAAATCCCATAAGACTAGAAACAGTAACAAACCCGTAGAACAGAAGAGTCATACTCAACAACCTGGTAGGCAGATCTTTACAGGACATAGGTTTTTTCCTAATAAGTCTTCAGCTGTGTATGAGAAAACGTCTCCTAGATCTGATCTTAGGTGGAAACCAACGGTAGATTCTCAATATTATTGGTCTTAGGTGGGTTCCTAAGGGAAAGATATTCACTTCTTGCACAAGCAAGGCTAACAGTGAATCCACACATGGTTCCAAAGTAGATATCTCTAAACTTCGTGAATGCAAACAAACTTTGGATTTAAGTGCATGTACATCAATCAATGTTTAGAAGAAATAAAGTATTGATTTAAGTGCAGGTACATCATATAATGTCAACAAGGAAAATCTCAGAGTATGGTTGCTAAAAAAGCCGATATCTCAGAAACCAGTATTGAAGTGGATTCAAAACTGATCAGAAGATGATGTTTGAACACATCAGTTCAAGCCTCACATCAAAATGTCAGAAATGATGTTTGAACATAGCAGTTCAAGCCTCGTACCTTAATGTCAAATGACGTTTGAACACAACATTTAAGCCTCGAACCATAATGTCAAATGACGTTTAACAAAACGGTTCAAGCCTCGCACCACAATGTCAACAAAAGTTACTAAGCAAGTATGATAGTCATGATGTCAATGATAGAGTTATAAAGTATATTCGGCTCCCTTTGTTCGACGGATATTTAAATGGAGAGAATCAAGTTGTTTCAAACTCTTCTGCTGTTACTACTGCTGATGCATCCGATAAACGTCAACAACTACCTGATTCATCTTCATCTACTTCAACTCTAGCAACAACTGTCACCGCTAATGGAAACTTCAACGTGTAAATATTTTTGATTTTTCTTTTTATTTTGATTTATAAATAATTTTGAAAAAAAAATACAAAAATAGTAAAACGCAACAAAAAGAAAATAACAAAATTAAAACCAACAAAAAGAAAATACAAAAATATAAAACCAACAAAAAGAAAATAAAAAAGAAAATACAAAAATATAAAACCAACAAAAAAAATAAAAAAATATAAAATCTATAAAAACAAAATATAAAATCAGAAAATTTCAAAAATACCAAAAAGAATCTTCTCGATATGTCTCTTGGATTCGATAACATTTACGTATCTAGAAATGTCGATTAACATTGACACGGGTGTGTAAATGAAGTTCGAGCAAGTGTTCAAACTTTTCAAAACATGTCATTTCTAAATTTTTCTCTATGACTTATGTACATATCAGTGCATAACTCGGACCCGAATGTAATAGGGGAGTGTACGTTTCAGTGCGCTTACTCTTCAAAAAGAAGAGAAGTCTTTTATCATGGTTTTAAAAAATCATTGAACACAATTTTTCAAAAAGAACTTTCAATGTCAAATTGTTTACAATATAATTTGTGGTATCTTTTCATAAAAAAATGATATTTGTTAAAATTGTGTGTTCAACACTCCCTTCCTCAAATAAGTTTAAAAAAGTGTGGTACTTACAATGTCATTTTATGTGGATCAATTTTTGAGGGGGAGCTTTTAAAACCAAAGCTTTTTAATGTATTTTGGGTACATCTCATAAATGTCAATTTTATGTATCCAAAAATATTTCGTGAAATTAAAATGTGGAAATTATAATGTCAACTAATAATATACATTGTTCACTAAGGCATCTCACTCCGTCGTCAACATAATTATGGTGTCATATTATTTTTTCCTTGTAATGTCAAGTTTAAAAAAAAATTAGTAGTATCCCACATATTGTGTTGAAGGGGAGCTATCAGAAAATGGATTCATACAATATCATGGTATAATGTTTCTCCCCATGGAATTTTTAATGTCTTAAATTTTAATCAATTGGTATTTCAAATACTATATGTTTTATTATTTAAAATAAAGGGAGAAAATGTGATTAAAATGTGATATAAAAGAATGTGATCTTTAAAGACTCTGTGCAACTCTTTCCTTCGTGTGCAAAACAATTTTGAATCTCGGTGCACATGTATAGGGGGAGTATTTCAAAATAAAAACCTTTGATACAGATGAAACAATGTTAGAAAATGGTTTTATGGTTCGATCTCTATACCCAACAACTTATTAACTCACGACGTCGATGAAGTCATAAGGTAGTTAAGGTTAGGTATAAGTCCTATGATCCAACCAGAACTGGAGGGATCTACCCATGGACATTCCATAGATAGAATTAGAAGTCCTTAGGTGTGATTGGAGATGAATGAGAATAAGGGAATAATGCCGACTAAGATTGAGCTAACACTGGAACAATCACAACAAGGTGTTAGTAATGACGTCTTGGTAAGCATTGAAGAAGTTGAAGAATTAAAAAGAAATGTATGGATAAAGGGTGAAAAAAAAGAAGCCCTCCACACAACTTAGGCAGAAACTGGGTCAATACATAATCTACCAAAATCACAAAGATGATTGTTGGTATTGAAGAAAGCCGTCATGGACCCAGTGATGCAATGCACAACCCTTCCCAGCCATTCGAGTTTCTCTCAAAAGAAACTTGTCTCATTTGTCACGGAGATACACACGTTATCTATTGACATCTCACTCCGAGATTGTTGATATTGAATAGGTGGCAGTCAGCTCCAGCCTCCGATTACTAAAACCAAAGTGCACAAATCGAGTCTAGAGCCAAGAGAGATCAAAATAAATCTCATTAGGACACAATGTCAAAATACAAATTGTTATTCATCAATATAACATTTGGTATCAAAGAGTCCTACGCATTATCCTTGAGATCTTGCCAGAACATTCAGAGTGATACTCTTTAGTATTCACAGTGACGAATGGAAATCCTTCCAGAGTCAACCTCAAACAGCTCTGCGGTAGGTGACTTGCAAGATTCTATATGAATCAAGCTTGTGCTAACTGGATATCGATTTGGTCCAGTAAATGAATTGACGACTTAATCAGAAAGATAGTAACTATCTGATTCACTCTTACCGTGTTGTCTGCTTTGAGACGCTCCGGTAACGAGAACGGCTAGTACAGCTGCGAAACCCTGTCAAGAAGATTCATATGAATTCTATCTGATCACAGGCAGTATTTATACTGATTAACGGGGAACCGTGGTTATTGCAACCGTATTCGACAAAGTGACAAAGACACTTTCAAGTGAAGAAGTTTAGACTGCTAATGGTCAAAGCTGATGATATGAAGAATAAGTATGCAGGGAGATGGCATTTTCGGGATATTTAGTTTTAAAGTTAACTGATTCCTAATAGATAGGCGGATATATGTGTAAAGGGTTTCATTGTATTTCTATAAAAGGAGATCCTTTTGCGGATCCTGATCCTTGTTGTGTATTTTTATATATGTATTTATATTTATTGATACATAAAAAGGTGTAAGTTTTATGCGAGTCACCCCGGTACTTAGAGAGTACTCGTATTATTTATAATATTGGAGCAGTGATTTTAGTGTTTATTGTTTGTGAGTGATCGTTACTGTTTCATTCATACATTTCTCTAGAGTATCAAAGTGTAGTTTCCGCATACACTTTGGTATATTCACAAAGTCTCAATCTTTGTTATTTTGGACTCTTCCAAGGTAACAAACTCTTTATATTCTAAAGAACCGATCAAGGTGTGGGATCAACAAGTGGTATCAGAGCCTGTGCTTTGAGATACTTTGATCTAGGGAAAATGGAGTTAGAAAATTCTCAAAACAATTCGTTGGCAAAGCTTCCCATACTCAAACTAGGAGAGTATGAGATGTGGGAAATAAGAATCAAGCAGTACTTTCAGATCCAAGACTATGCTTTATGGGAGGTGATAGAATATGGGAATTCATGGGTACCTATTCCTATTACAGCACCAGAATCAGGTCCATCAACTGCATTAAAGATGACTGTGCCTTCAACTACTGAAGAAAAGATCTGCAAGAAGAATGATGTCAAAGCAAGAAGTCTTCTCCTTATGGCTCTTCCAAATGAACATCAGCTTACCTTTAACCAGTATGCTGATGCTCAATCTATGTTTATTGCTATTAAAGCTCGTTTTGGAGGAAATGATGCTACAAAGAAGACACAAAAGGCATTATTGAAGCAGCAGTATGAAAACTTCAATGCTACAAGCTCAGAATCTTTGGACTCTATCTTTAACAGGCTTCAAAAGCTTGTTAGTAGATTGGCAATTCTTGGTGTTGATACTTCTCCAGAGGATTTAAATGTTAAGTTTTTGAGAAGCTTACCTTCAGAATGGGATACTCATGTAGTTGTCTGGATGAACAAACCCGACTTTGAAACCATGGGTTTGGATGATTTGTACAACAATTTTAAAATTGTTGAGCAAAAGGTAAAGAGAACTGTTGCTGCTAATAATGATGACAAAAACTTGGCATTCCTAACCACTACCAGTACTAGCAGTACTAACTCTATTAATACTGGTAACACTGGAGTTAGTACTGGCAACTCCAAAGTTAATACTGCTAGTGCTGAAACTAGTACTGCTAGTTTTAGTGATGCCACAGCTTATGCCTTTTTGTCCTCTCAACCACAAGGATCTCAACTTGTTCATGAAGATCTCGAGCAAATTCATGATGATGATTTAGAAGAGATGGATCTAAAGTGGAATATGGCATTGTTGAGTATGAGGGCAAGGAAGTTCTATCAGAGAACTGGAAGGAAGATAGTTATTGATGGAAGTAGTACTGCTGGGTATGATAAATCTAAAGTAGAATGTTTCAATTGTCATAAAATGGGACATTTTGCCAGAGAATGCAGAGTACCAAGAAGTAAAGAAAACAGAAACTGGAATCAAGCAAGCTCTTCAAAAGCTGTAAGGATTGAAGATGCCTCTGAAAAGGCAATGTGTGCTATGGTGGTGGTTTCGATTGGAGGGATATGGCAGAAGATGAAATTCAAGCAAAACAGGGCTCTCATGGCTTTTTCTGATTGCTGAGGTATCTTGCTCTAAATTCTTGTGAGCTATAAATGAAGCTCTTAAAAAACATTGATGATATACTAGTTAAATTTAGATGATACAGCTTTTAAAGCATCTACTTTAAAAGAGGGCTGTTCAATTTTAGATGCAACAAGTAGTTAAATATAAAGAATTGATGTTGTGTTTTCTGAAAGAGATTGCTTTATGAAAAAGTAGTGTAGGACATAAGGATTATCGTATTGGATTAGTTAAGACTAAACTTGAAATAGTTAAGGAAGAAAAGAGGGAGTTGAATTTAAGTAGCAAAAATTTTGAAAATCATCCTACAAGATTAGATGATTTGTTTGCAAGTCGGTTAACTGACAAAAGCAAAAAGGGTTTTGGTTACAATGCTGTCCCCTCACCTCATCCCTTAATTCTCAACAGACCAACACCTTTAGATTTGTCTTACTCAGGTCTTGAGGAATTTCAACAACCTGAGATAAATTGGTATGGTCCTAGGGATTCAAGTTCAAAGCCAACCAATGTTTGTAATAGAGAGTCAAATAATTCTAAGGAGAATATTGATGACTCTTTAACACAACAACCCAAGTCTGTTATTGAATCCAGCACTGCTGTGCCTACACTTAAGGTAGACACAAAATGGAAAGAAAAGTTTTTTAATCATGCAAATAATGTTAGGTTAGAAGAACCTAAAAAGGCTAGTGAGAATACTGATGCCCCAATAATTGAAGATTGGGTGTCAGATGATGAGGAAGAAGCTGAGTCTACCCCAAAAGTAGAAAAGAAAATACCTATTGCTACTAAGGAAGCGTCTATTAACAATGACAAACCAAGTAGAAGAACAATTAGGTATGCTGAGCTATATAGGTCACAGAGACCTAGGGGGAACCAAAGAGGTTGGAATGGTCAGAAAACTGATCAATTAGGATGTAACTTTGTTTTTCATAACAAAGCATGCTTTATTTGTGGTGATTTTGATCACATCCAATATAATTGTCCTAATGCTTATAAACATATGGTTCCTAGAGCAGTCTTAATGAAGACTGGCCTGAAAACTGTCAAAAATACAAAACCTCTTAGTACTGCTAGGTCTGTTAACACTGTCAGACCTGTTAGCACTGCTAGGTTTGTTAATACTGTTAGGTCTTATAATACTGCTCACCCAAAACCAACAGTTTCTTGTGCTAGGCCTAAGACTCATTTTCAAAATCAAGCACAAAGGTCCTTTTACAAGAATACAGCTTTAACAAAGAGGTCTAATATTCAAAATATTAATTCTGCTAAACAAGTTTTTAATACTGTTAGACCAAATGTTAATACTGTCAGGACAAGGGGTTTTAATGCTGTTAAGCCCTCAGCATGTTGGGTGTGGAGACCTATCAAACCCAATGGTGCATCATTAACCTTTAACAAATATAATTATATTGATGCACGAGGCAGATCCAAGTCAGTAATGGCTTGGGTCCCCAAAAGTAACTAACTTCATAAGTTTTTGTGTGCAGAGCAACTACCAATTGAATGAAAAAGGATTTGTGGATAGTGGATGCTCAAGGCACATGTCTGGAAACATTGCTCACCTCTCAGATTTCAAAGAATTTGATGGAGGATTTGTTACTTTTGGTGGAGGAGCAAATGGAGGAAGAATCACTGGTAAAGGTACTATCAAAACAGATAAACTTGATTTTGAAGATGTATACTTTGTCAAAGAGTTGAAGTTTAACCTTTTTAGTGTCTCACAAATGTGTGACAAAAAGAACTATGTTCTTTTCACTGATTCTGAATGTCTTGTTTTGTCTCCCAATTTTAAGTTGCCTGATGAAAGTCAAGTACTACTTAAAATTCCTAGACAAAACAATATGTACAGTTTTGATATGAAAAACATAGTTCCCAAAGATGGTTTAACTTGTCTAGTTGCAAAGGCTACATCTGAGGAATCAATGTTATGGCATAGGAGGCTTGGTCATGTCAATTTCAAAAATATCAATAAACTTGTAAAAGATAATCTTGTAAGAGATTTGCCTTTAAAAAGGTTTGAGAATGACCAAACTTGTGTTGCCTGTCTTAAAGGCAAGCAACATAGAGCCTCTTGTAAGACCAAAGCCTTTAGTCCCTCTACTAAGCCATTATTTATGCTACATATGGATCTATTTGGTCAACTGTTTGGAGTAGTTTAAGCATAAAAAAAATACTCTTGTAGTTACTGATGATTTTATGTAGGTTCTCATGGGTTTTCTTTTAAGTAACTAAGGAATGAAACAAGAGAGATCCCTTAAAAACTTTATCAAGGAAATAGAAACCTAGTGGATAAGAAGGTTAAAATTATCAGAAGTTACAAGTTGGAAACTAGAATTTAAAAACCATGTGATGATGAGTACTGAGAGAAAAAGGAATAAAGAGAGAATACAGTGTTAGCAAGACACCTCTACAAAATGGTGTAGCTGAACTAAATAAATAGGACTCTAATTGAGGTCTGGCTAGAACTATGTTATCAGATTCTGAAAGTTAACCTGACTACATTTGGGCAGAAGCAGTTTCTACTGCTTGCTATGTACAAAATAGGGTCTTAGTGGTCAAGTCTTATAATAAGACTCCTTATGAACTCTTCAGGGGCATTAAACCAGCTATAGGATTTATGAAGCCATTTGGATGTCATGTTACAATTCTTAAGACCTTAGGATAATTGGGCAAGTTTGATGGCAAAAAAAGTGATGAAGGTTTCTTTGTTGGGTATTTCCTTAAGTAGCAAAGGCTTTTTAGGGTATACCACATAGAACTAGGAAAGTACAAAGGAAAACTGCATTTGGGTTTCTATAGAATAAACCTATGTTATGAGGGAAATGAGGTCCCAATTGGCTGTTTGATCCTTGATCATGTGTGGGGTGGGGTTGGGGGAGTGGTGTGGGTAAATGTAAAGCTCTAACCCAAACTAAGAATTATGTGCCATTAGTTGCAGGGACTTTTTTCTAATGTTATTCTGTGTCAGTATGCAAGAAGGTTCTGAGTCTAACATATCCTCTCAAAAGATCAAGATTGTTATTTTCAACCAATCTGGAATGATGCTATCAATACCTTTGAAGATATCCACCTCAATCTGTGGATGATGTACAACTACAAGGTCAAAATGGAGATCCAATATGTAGCAGCAATCAGGATGATGTTATTGCATGTCAAACAAGTTAATACAGCCCAGTCCACAAGTATAATACTGGTATAGAGAACTTTAGTACTGACTGATTATGAAGTTAATACTGCTACTTCTTGAAGGATTAATGGGACCAAATCCTACCTCTGAAGACTCACAACCGGAGATCAATGCATTGATATGGGGAATATTTCACTCATCATATACATTTTCTTCTACTCCTCATACAAGAAATTCCACAAGGATCACCAATTGGATCTTGTATTGGGTAATGAGCATTCAATCGTATCAAACAAGAAGATGACAACTTCTTGATTCTGACTTAGTTATATTTTTCTTTAGTGCCATTTATGTAAGAAAGACTCACCAGGACTTTGCATACATGTCCTTTTTGCCTGCTTCTTAACCAAGAAGAACCAAAGAGAGTTTCTAAAGCTCTTAGTGATCCTGCTTGGGTAAGCAAAGGCAATGCAATATGAACTCCTACAGTTCAAAGCAACAAAATGTATGGGTTCTAGTTGATTAGCCTAAATGGCATAGGGCTATTGTACAAAGGATGGTCCCCCTACAGAAACACGACGGATGATGAGGGGAATTGTATGTAAGAACCAAGCAACGACTTGTATGCCCAAGGCCATACACAAGAAGAAGGGATTGATTATGATGAAGTTTTTGCTCCAGTGGCTAGGATAGAAGCTATAAGAATATTTCTGGCTTATGCTTCTTTTATGGGTTTCACTGTTTACCAAATGGATGTCAAAAGTGCTTTCTTATATGGTCAAATTGAAGAGAGAAGAGGGTATGGTGTGGTCAACCTCCAGAGTTTGAAGATCCTGACCATCCTGAAATCTACAAATTTGTGAAAAGCTCTATATGGACTTCATCAAGCTCATCCTAGAGCTTGGTCTGAACACATTGGCCAACTTTATCCTTCTGAGTATGGCTTTAAAAGAGGTTACAAAAAGATCAAACTCTCTTCATACAAAATCATCAAGGCCATATTTTGGCTTGTTCAGATTTATGTAGATGACATCATCTTTTGGATCAAACCAAGAAGGAGCTGTGTGAAGAGTTTGAGAAGCTTAAGACGTATAAATTTTCATGATGAGTTCCATTGGAGGAACTTACCTTGCATATTTGGGGTTGCAAGTTCAACAAAAACTAAAGGCATATTTATTAGTCAGATAAATATGTTCCATGAAGATCCTAAAGAAGTTCAGCAACTACACAGATGTAAAGTCTGGCTCCACTCCACTGATTTGGAAAGACCATTGGTTAAAGATTCAGATGCTGATGATGTTGATGAACACTTATAGTTCCCATGATTTGGATCCTATTGATGTCCAACAAGCATCTAGACCAGATCTCATGTTTGCAGTGTGAGCAATGTGCAAGGTTTCAAGTTTATCAGTCCCAAAAACTTCCCATTCTTTTAGGCAGTCAAAAAGAATATTATATACTCAAAGGCAAACCATTTCCTAGGTCCTTTGGTATTCTAAGGATTCCTCCATTGGACTTAGTTGCTTATACTGATAGTGACTATGCTGGAGCTACACTTGATAGGAAGTCAACCACTGGAGTGTTTGACAATTTTTGGGAAATAGGTTGATCTCTTGGCAGTGCAAGAAACAAACTGTGGTTGCCACCTCTACAACTGAAGCTGAATATGTGGCTAGCTGGCAATTGTTGTGTCCAAGTACTCTGGATCCAAAACCAACTGCTTGATTAAGGGTCCAATTTCTATGAGCAACCATAATTTTATATTGACAATACCGTACTATTTTGTATAATAGAAAATCCAGTTATCACCACTCTAAAACAAACATATAGAATTAGGGCATCACTTTATAAGAGATTGTATACTAAAAGGTTTTGATTCAAATGGCTAAAATTGATACTCAATATAATGTAGCTGATCTTCTTACAAAAGGTTTTGAATGGCTGGAAAGATTTTCAGTACTTGGTTTTCAAGTATTGGAAGCTTAATCCCCTAAGTCCCAAAATCTCTTATATGTTTTTAAAGATTGTTAAAATAATAGTACTGTAAGTTTTTAAACATCTGAAACTGTGCTAGGTTCCTAATTAGTAACGGCTAATTATAATCAAACCTGTAGTTGTTAAACGTTTTCCTTATACTTAGTACTGGGACATGTGCAATTGATGGATAAAGGTTTCTTTGTACATCCTGAGCATACCAACTGAAATACTGATAAATCACGACACCAAATTATTTTTAAAGTTATAGTCAATGAAAACACCGTTCACACTGATACCGGACACCCCAGAAGTAGTGACATGCAGATATTCAAAAATGTATCCTAAGGCATGTGTAGGCACAACATGTATGGTTTATTACTTTACCTAGTTGGATATAACACAAACCACACATCAAATGTTCACCATACAATCACCGAAGACTAATCTACGAATCAATATAGTTATACTATTCCAATCAAACGGCTCCGTGGTAAAGACTGTCCAAATCCGTGTGAATAGAGTGAAAAGATATTTTTAACCTCAAACAACATGATGCGTGTGGATCCGCAATAACCAAGTTATTCTACCATGGAAGCATTTGCTAGTCCGCAGAGCACTACGTACTGGGTAAATACTTCTAAAATCCCGTTCAAAGTAGGTAGTTTAACCTAAAAACTAAACGTAAAAGGGTTGTTCCATTGCAAAACCATAATTAATTTTAAATGCAGCAATGGCAAGTATGTCCACAGCAAAAACGGCTATTGGTAAAGACCTCCTCAAAACTCCGTATAAGTGCAGCCGAAGTATTATCCAAAAAACAATAAGTGGTGAATATGTGAGGCCAAAACAAAAGATAGAATTTTGTGAGGGCTAAAACAGGCCGAAGCAGTTGCCAACTGCGTCCGGCCGGATCGGTGAGGGCGCAAAAGTCCCCACTCTCCGAGGGAGGTGGAGGCGGGAACCCCACGAGTGCAAAAGTGAGACCAAAAGAATTGAGAGAAATTGAATTTGTGAGTCTTAAAAACAGAAATGAAGGGTTGTGTTGGCAAAAATAGAAAAGGAGTGCTACGTGAGGCCAAAAGGAATTGAGAGGATGTCTTGTGAGCCTAAAAACAGAAAAGAGAGAATGTTGTGAAAGTGTTTCTTCTTTAGTCCTTCAAGATCTTTGGACTTTTAGGTAACTGCTGATTGGAGTGGTGAGAATGTTAATACAATTATTACTCATGCTGATAGGGGGTCAACAATTAAAGCCTGCAGTCGGTCACCCTAACGTGTACTCATAGCCACACAAGCATCATTGCAGTCCCTTATAACGACCATAAATGTACACCCCACCCAAGAACCCAACCAATTCACTTCTCTAAGCTCATAGTAGACCGCCCCCTACCAGAATGGACACTGCACCTTGTATAACCCAATGGACTTTCTATAACACCTATAAAATATTAAAACTATCATACGAAATAATTTACACAACTTGCATAAGATAAAGACAAATTAAAACCGCCACTGTGATTCCTCAACAATATCCCCTCTAACAAATTTGCAATAAACAAATCTAACCCCCTCCAGACCTAATAACTTTAATATCCAAACCCGCTCAAATCCACTTAATATTCCCACACACTATACGAAACCAAGCAAGACTTAGAAAATTGTAGACAAACACAAAAAGGTTAGCGTAAATGGAAAAATCAAAACCGGAATGTGCAAGGGTTACAACATCAAATCATAGACATCATGAAATCGAAGTCATATAATCGCATTATGGCACTATCTAAAAAGCCCGATGTGAGCTAGCATATTAATAAACAATATATGGATAGGACAGCAGAGGGGGCAAGATGGGAGCGGGGTAAATGAAGATGGTTTAAGTTACCATTCATAGCTGAAAGGTAAGAGGTCACAAGCATGGGCGGAACAATCGTCGTCTTTACCCAACACTGAAGGTTCTAAATAAGAGCGACACCCAAACTGGATATAAATGACGGACTTATCTCTCTTCATATCTTTCCAGAGATTTTTGCACAACTCGCACGTATGGTGTAAGCAAACTGACTCAATAAGTTTAACCTTTCCAGAAAGGTGCTTAATTCCTTCCTCCCCGCCAATCATTGCGCCACCCCCCCCCCCCCCAACTCCCCAGGACATGTCTGAGCCTGCCCATTTAAACAATCACAATGCGACAAAGATCCAACCACAACCCCCCACCCCAGTCCCCTCTAGCGCGCCGTGTCCGTCTACACCCCCCCCTCAAGCCCACACAGCACATACTTGATCCCCGTACCCACCCTTGGCAGGCCCAGCCCCCCTTCCCTCACACCCCCCCCCCAACATATTAGCAGACCGCTCTGGTACACAATCCCCGAGAATATTTGTCTTGTATAGCTAACAAGTAAACAATAAGAATTGAGTAGCTACTTTCCAGTGCCTTACCGTCGCAACCCCAACACCCCTTCTCTGACCACACCACCCCCCCACGAACATTGACATGCGCGTTAGACACTAAAGCAAATATCTCTCCCGCCTCCACCGCCACAATCGAGTTTCTGATTGAACTTTTGGACCTCTCTAGCGCACAGAAAAAACCTGCGTAAAAGAGACTTCTCCTCACCTACTCCCCCACACCAGACTTGCGCCGCGAGAGCACACCAGACGACACAAGCTCCAACAACACTCAAGAATTTATTTATTCCCAACCTCTCACCATAGAAGGTTTTTAGCAAGCATAGGAGAATCACAAATGGTTTTTCTTTTCAGGGCCATAATTTGATAGTATTTCCAAATATGTTTTGGATGGCGGTTGCTGTGCAGAATCCTCAACCCGCTCACCCTTCCTAAAATCAGCACAATGCATCACCCCATCCCCAACACCCTTCATCCTTCGCACCTACACCTGAACCAACCACCTACTCAGACACCCATCACCATCCCCTCAACCCTCAAAAAGCCCTTCCCCCCCAACCGCCACCCCCTCGAACGCCGGCCAGCTCCCCAACTCCGGCCCCGGATGAATGGGTAAGGGAGATACATCCTCCTACGAAACCACAATACAGCATTACCTCACTCCTTGCTGTTCATGTCACAGAACTGAGGGGGGGGAGGGTATTTGAAACTACAAGAATTGGATGGGGGTTTTGATATATAGGTGAGATTCGTGACAGGATTGGATTCTAGAGGTGATTTGTTCAACGACTAAGAAAATATAATTTCAGCGTACACAATAGCTTAATCACGAAGGGTGTGCGAAGAAGGCTTGAATCTCATATAACTGGTTGTGTCAGGCCAGAAGACATTGCCCGCTTATTGTTTCCTTCAGATGATTCTTGTAAGGTAATTGAGTGAAGAGAATCTGTCAAACTTGTGAGTGAAGTTCCTTCTCATGAAGGTGCACAGGATGAATGAGGAGTATTACACAATAACAAAACAAGCGACTGAACTGAACTCAGACTAGAAACTGTGCTTCAAACAAGAAGTAACCCCAATGAAATAATTCATTAGTCAGAGAGTCAGTGGGAAAAGTTAGTGATGATAAAAGAACTCATTCGCTGGAAAGAAGTAAAGATATCTTGCATATTTGCAGAATTCCACCCGACATCCAGCAGAATACAAATTACGTTACTTCTGGAGCGAACTGCTACATACTCAAGGAGATATCTGGCGAAGGTCGAATTATGCACGAATAGTTTAAGAAAAGATACAATGGTAAATTGGAATCATGACAGAAGAATAAGCCCAATAAGAAAACCCAGAAGGAGAGTGAGAGCAAGAAATATTGAGTTATTCTGCCAGCACTTAGGCTAGGAAGAGGCAGATAGAAACGAGGAGCAAAGTAGCTCAAATTGCTAGAGATGCAGATGAATATTGGGGCGGTGGGTTGGAGGTAGGGGGGGGGGGGGGGGGGTAAAAATTGTGGGATGTTATTGTAGTTAAGTAGGATGTATAGTTGGTTTTGGTGGTTATAAGAAAAGGTAGGGTGGTATTGGGATGTGAGTGTGAATTTAGTTTGATTTAGGTTTTGTGACTCCAACTTTTTTGGAACAAAGGGGCATATTTGGGTTAAGTTTGGGGATAATTGGGTGGTGTATGTTGAAAGGGTTGTGATAGGTTTTGATGGATATTTGGGAACGTTTTAGGGGGTTGATTTGGGGGTAAAGTACATGTTATGGGGGGGTGGGGAAGTGTTAACAATTTGTTACATTAAAGGTAAAATAAAATGTAAATCAGATATATTTAGGGTGGGTGGGAGGGTTTGGGGTGTTATTGGGATTTTGGGGTGGGGTGTAAAATAGTGGGTTGGAAATGTGGGGGGTGAAATGTATAGGTTAGTGTATGAGTTAGGGGTGGATTGTGGGGATTGGGGTTGGTGGGATATGGGGGAAAAAAGTGGGGATGGGGGGAGCAAGGGGGGTTTTTTGTTTTGGGGAGGGTGGGGGGGTGGGGGTGGTGAATGTGTAGGGTGGTGATAGTTGAGTTGGTGGGGGTGGGGGGTGTGGGGGGATGGTGATGGGGGGGGGTGGGTTGGTGGGGCTACTCTTGATTTAGAGGGGATGAGTAGTGTAGGTTGGGGGGGGGTGACATGCAAAGGGGGGTATTAAAAATAAAGTAAGGGATTTCTAGGGTGTGGAGTTTGAGGGGAAGGGGATTGAGGTTGGATTAGTATATTTGAGGAGAAACAAAAATCTCCATATGAAAGGTGGGGGGGAGATTTCACTGGGCTCTTAAAGTGAGATGTCCTGTGATACAATATAATAATAATGCAAACCCCCGCCCGAGTACATTACCCCTTACACCCCCCGGTCTGGGGTGATCGAATGTGAGGGTCGGTCATGATTATTTGAGACGGCCCCCCCTCCGCCCACCCCCGCCCCCCCCCCCCCCCCCACCCCCACCACCTCCGTTCCCCCACCCCCCCCCCCACCCCCCCCCTGCCCCCACCCCCCCCCCCCGGCCCTCGCCCCCCGCCCCCCCCCATCCCCCACCCCCCCCCCCCCCCCCCCCTCTCCCGCCCGCCCCCCCCTCCCCCCCCCACCCCCCCCCCCTCCCCCCACCCCCCCCCCCCCCCCCCCCCAGTCCGCCCCCACACCACCCCCCCCCCCCCCCCCCCCCCCCCCCCCGCCCCCCCCCCCCCCCCCCCCCCCCTCCCCCCCCCCCCCGCCCCCCCCCCTCCCCCCCCCCCCCCCACCCTACCACCCCCCACGCCCCACACTCCCCCGCTCTCCCCACCCGCCCCACCCCGCCCCACCCACCGCCCCCCCCCCCCCCGCGCCCCCCCCACCCCCCCCCCCCCCCCCCCCCCGCCGTCCACCTGGCCCCCGCCCCGAACACCCCCCCCCCCCCCCCCTCTAAAATCGTGCATATTATGACCAAAATAGGTTACTTAATCATTTACCTTTTTTCAGGTATTTCTCATTTTGAAGGCATTTAGAAGAATTACACATGACTTGGGCTCATTTGGAGAAGAAAACGGACAAAAAACTACCTACACAACATTGATCAAGACGGGGTGTTCTCAGAATCCATGACGGCTTAGAGCATAATGACCTAGGCCCATTATCTTAGGATATTCTCTTCATGACGCGTCACGATTAAAACGCACACCGTCACAATGTTTTTCCTATATTTACAAACCCAAAATATAGGGTTTTTGAGTGTGTACTTTAGAATAAAAAAGATGGTACGAACCAAGTTCATTTAGGCGAGCTGTTAGGGACGAATTTAAGCCTAAAAACCAATTTTGTACTTCCGCTCCAACTCATGTTTTAATCAAGTAAGGTTTTATTAATCATTCAATATGTCTATGTTGTTGAGTTGATCAAATCCTATGCTCCTTGCTTATCTTTAATTTGGCTTGGCTAAACCTTTTATTGTGTTTATTTATGAATTGTATGAAACCTAGATGTAGGAACTTAGTGGTGGTTTGCCTAGCCATGTGATTGGATGTGCATGTTAGGCTCTAGAAAACTCCAGCTTTGTCTTGTAATCGCTTATGTATGTCTAGGGAAACTGATTGAGTAGAAAGTAAACCATCGCGTGTAACATCATCAAACTGACCATTGCCCTAATATGGTTGGATCCACTTTTAATATATTTCACATGCACTTAGTGTACCCTAGGGGACATGTACTAAGTCTTCATTACTACCTACTTGTGCGTTGCTCTAAGCGGATACTAAGTAACAACGTGTTCGTGTGAATGTCTATCCTAGACTTAGGAAATAGCTACATAGATCATTAAAATGGGTGACAGGGCAACAACACTAGGAGTAATGCAATCTATGGAGTTTAATACATGATTAAATAAACACAGACTTTTATCTATTGTTATCAACCAGTCTATACAGATTTATATTTATTAATAAGCTTACAAACCAACCACCTCTCTAATATATATGATTTACTTGCTTTTCATAAAACATAAAAATACAAAAATAATCTTCTCTCAACCCTTAGAGTTTTGTTAGACCATGATCAAGCCCTTCCCAACCTACAACCAACGCTTTGGTGTCTCTGCTAGCTAGTTGTAAAACAACTTGTAGAAGTCCTAACGACGACCCTCAACAACCTCCTTGCATTTGTGTGGCTTCATTAAGAAATCTTCTATGACCAACATAAGCTTATTTTTCTAACACAAAATGAAAACACACACAAATGAGTGTCCTCATTACATGTAGGGCATGCCATGTAACCTTGCCCACTCCACCCAGACAAACTACTTTGAGAAGGAAAATCATTGATGGTCCAATAAAAGCATCGCCCTCATAATGACGTCTTGCCTATTTAGCACAGCTATATTCTCGACACCTGATGTTTATAAAACTTTAAATTATAATTCTAGTTTTTAATGAAAGTATAATTTATTCCTTGCTTTCAATTATCAAAATCATGCTAAAATATAATATACGTTTACAAAATGATTCTAAAAAATGGGCTAGGCCTAACACATGACCATGGGCCATAATGATAAACAATATACAAGACATATATTGACTAATACGCCCTCGCAGTTGGAGCGGGAGGAGGCCAGATGCTCAAACTGGAACAAAATTCTTCAAACAGTGCAGAAGGCAGTCCCTTGGTGAAAATATTAGCATACTGAAAGCGAGAAGGCACATGAAGAACTCTAACTGTACCAACAGTAACTATATCGTGAACAAAATGAATGTCGATCTGAATGTGTTTAGTCCGTTAATGTTAAACCGGGTTGGCAGACATGTAAACAGCACTGACGTTGTTACAGTAGATGAGAGTGGCAGTGAACAACAAAGAGTGTAACTCACGAAGAAGATACGAAGCCATGAAGTCTCTACCAAAATGTTTTGCAAACACCCTGTATTCAGCTTCAGCACTGGTGATCATGAAGGGTATGATGTTTGTTAGGCAGACCAGATATATAAGTTATCACCCAAAAAAGACAACAATAACCTGAAGTAGAACCGCCGATAAATGGGCAACCCGCCCATCAACATCCGAATAACGCAACCATAGAGTCAGTGTAGGAGTATAAAATTTTAAGACCAGATCAAAGTGCCTGAACATAGCGCAAGATACGCTTGTGGGAAGAAAAAAAGGGCCGCAAAATGTGGCTCTCGGGATGGATCATCATATAAAATCAAATCTGCTGAACTGCATAAGATAAAACTTAGACGTGAAAACCACATGCACGACTGTGTACAAAGTAAGTGATCTTGGCACAGGTAACCCCGTCCAGACCCATTTTTGTGATTCCCCGTAAACAACTGGAGTTCAGATAGGGGTTAGAATTAACCATAAGAGCATGCACATAAGAATGAAGAGCATACTTTTTCTGAGATAAAACTAAACCTGTGGAGTGACGAACAGCAGAAATACCTAGAAAGTAATTAAGTTCCCCGAGATCAGTCATGTCAAACTCTCGATGTAAAGAGCCAATAAGCTGCTGAAGAAGAGTAGTAGAAGAAGCCATAAAGATGATATCATCCACATACAACAAGAGATAAGTGACCTGAGATCCCTGTCTATAAATAAATAATGGAGAATCGCATCGACTATGGTAAAACCTCGCCCGGATAGCATAACCTGCAAAACGCTGAAACTAAGCACGAGGTGCTTGTTTCAGTCCATATAACAATCTCTACAAGTGACAAACATGGTTAGGGAACCGAGCATCAACAAAATTGGGTGGCTGATGCATATAAACAGTCTCAGATAAATCACCATTAAGAAAGGCATTCTTAACATCAAGTTGGTAAAGTTGACCACTTCTAAAACACAAGCCAGCTAATAACAGTAATGAATATGTGCCGTATTTGACAACTGGTTAAATGACTCATCAAAATCAACAACCAGGTTTCTCACTACTACCATTAGCAACCAAACAAGCCTTATAACGGCTCAAAGTCCCATCGGCATGAAACTTATATGCTTGAAATAACCACATAGGAGCGAAACCATATTAACACTCAGGCCCTGGGTACAAGTAACCAAGTGCCATTTTTACCAACGCGATAACTCTCGACATAGCGTGGACGCCATTGAGGATCTTTTCAAGGCGTCGATGGATTTTTTGTAAGAGGGGAAAAAAAAAAAAAAAAAAAATTAGAAATTATCTAGAGAAAAGACAAACAATAGGTTTTGACAACTCCGAGTTTAGACCAAAGTGTGACCGATGTGATGAGTTCGATTGGGTCCACGAGGAGCAGTTGTATTGAGGGTGAGTTGGATTATGCTGTGAAGTGGAGCTATAATAGAGATGGGACAGTGGTTAATCGAGCAGGTGTAGAGAATTTGTTAGGCCATTAGTTATGGAGGTAAAAGTGGGCCTGGGGTGTAGGGGCGTTTATATTAGAAGGGTGAAGAGGTGTTTAAAATGTTGGGCCGTATGATGTGGTTGGGAATTAGTTGAAGTGGTGTTGGGCTGATGGGTAGGAAGTGGGGTAGCATTGGGCTAGTTATTAGTAGTTGGGCCAGGAGGGGTGGCATTTAAGTGGTTAGTAGTAGACGTGATTGAAGTTAATAATGGGGAAATTCGTGGATTAAGAAAGTTATAAGATGGCGGAGATGTAGGTGTTATAGATCGATACGGGAATTGTGTTTCGTCAAAAGTGACATATTGAGAGATGATGATTTTGTTGGTTTCAAGGATAAGGCAACGAAAGCCACGATGATAGGCGGGATAGCCTAAAAATATACATGGAGTTGCACGTGGGGCAATTTTATAAGGGGAGTAAAGGTGAGGGTAGCAAAGACACCTAAAAATCCTAAGATTGGAGAAATCAGGTGTTTTGTTAAACAGGCGGGTGAACGGTATTTCGTTGTTGATTGCGGTGGAAGGTAAAAGGTTGAGGAGATATGTGGCCATATGAAGGGCTTCGACCCAAAAGGTAAGGGGAAGGTGTGCTTGAAAGAGGAGAGTGTGAATGATATTATTAATTGTTCGTATCATTCGCTCCGCTTTGCCATTTTGTTGGAAGGTTTTGGGGCATGAGAAATGAAATTGTATTCCATTTTTGGCAATAAGGTTATGGAGTCGGTGATTATCGAACTCACCGCCATGATCACATTGGAAACGTTTAATGTCACATTTGAATTGATTTTTAACATAAATACAAAAATGCAAAAATTTATCAAACATGTCAGATTTAGACCGTTGAGGGTAAATCCATAAATAATGAGAGTAATGATCAAGAAATAAAACATAATATTTGAAACCACTAGAGCTAACAATCGAAGATGTCCATAGATCAGAATGTATAATATCAAAACAATGTTTAACAACGGAATTGGAACTATGAAATGGAAGTTTCACATGTTTACCAAGTTGGCAAGCATGGCAAACATGTGTAGACTTCTCTTTATTACAAGAGATAAAATGACGCGAAACAAGAGAACGAAGCACTTCATCCCCGGGGTAACTGAGACGTTAGTTCCACGTTGAAGAACTAGTAGAAACAAAAGCAGTAGGTAGAGTGGACGGCTTGGTAACTGGATAGAGATCACCTGAGCTGTCACATTGAATGAGGATATGGCGAGTCAAGAAATCCATTACAAAAAAACCAAACGCGTCAAATTCAATAGTGCAATTATTATCCCTAGTGAATTGACGAACGGAAATAAGATTTTTAATGATGTTAGGTGTAACAAGAACATTATGGAGATGTAAAGGACGGTGAGAAGAGGGAATAATGCTATGTTCGGTGTTAGTAACGGGAATTAAAGCCCCGTCACCAACATGTACAGATGGGAATAAACGTTGATTAAAAATAGTACTTAAATTACTAGCGCTGGAATTTAAATGAGAAGAAGCACCTGTGTCTATATTCCAAGATGGGTCTTGCAAAGTCATAGTGCCTAAATGTCACTTAGGATCGATGTAGGCTGTGATTGATAATAAACGGGTGCCAGCTGAGTATTCCCATTTGCCCACTATACAACAGGTTGTATGTTGGGCCGAATAGGGCAGGGCCTGGTAACTAGCAGGCTGCGGTTGATGAGCTTGCACGGGACGTTGGTTGATATTGGACCACATTTGGTGGTTGGGCCGGATATGAATGAGGAGAATGGCCATAACATAAGCACTTAGGGTGGTAAATCCGGCTGGGCCTGAATGGTAATGAATGGGCCAAAGTGGGCCGATAATAGCAACTGTCTCACATTCGAAATTTGGCTTATGAGTATTCTAAATGCCATCGTTGTGAGGAAACAGTGTTACAAGTTATGGTTCTTTGAGAAGATAATCCGGCTCGATTGCGATGATCATGAATAAACTTACATTGATCTCCAAACTTACAGGTACCCCTATTATAGTGATTACATATTTGAGGAAGGGTAGATGGTTTGTCCGTGTTACCTTTAGTGTTTGAAGAAGTTGAGGCCAAGAACCGTAGGGGATGATGAGCTACATTCGAACCCACTGTTAGAACTAGAGTCATCATTAAAGAATGACTCTTTCAAGAGTAACATGTTACGTACCGTTTCAAAGGTAGGAAGAGGTTCGTGATGGCGAATGATTTCGGAAAGTGTAGCAAAACGAGAATCAAGCCCATTAACCGCAAACATCATTATATTTTTCTCACTTACCTCACTATCAAGGTTTTTGAGCCTATTTGCCATAGCTTGGATCTTAGTACAATACTCGTTAACCGTCATGTTTCCAATCTTGATGGAGCATAGTTCATTATCAAGATTGATGGCCCTAGCGTCCTTATTGTCATGGAAAAGATTTTTGAGGTGGTCCCATAAGGCTTTTGCGTTGCCTGGTGTGGTAACGACTTGCTCTTGAAGTGAATCACATAAGGATCCGAGGTTCCACATCTTGATAAGATCATCAAGTTGACACCATTCGGGATTGGTAGAGGCACTATCAGTTTCCACATAGGATTTAAGCCCAAGACTGCCCAAGTGAATGAGAGAAAAAGAACTCCAAGAGTTATACTTATGTTTTTCAAGGTCCTAGTTTCATGGGGACCTTGTTAGGGATACTAAAAAGGATGATTTTATCGGTTGGAATGGTGGTGGTGGTGGTGGTGTGTCTTCCACGGCCATGGATGCCGATTTGTAGGAAGAGATGGTGGTAGGGTTTGGTTAGGTAAAGGCAGAAAAAAGAAGGAGGGGGAGGAGGTACAAAAAATTTAAGGATATATTTTAGGAGATAAAGGCTGTGATACCATATTGGAAGGATAATTATTCCCTTGCTTTCATTATCAAAATCAGCCAAATATATATAGTTTACAGAAGATGATTCTAGAGAATGGGGTTAGGCCAAACACATGACCATGGGCCATAATAATAAACAATATACAAGACATATAACGACTAATAGTTTTATCAGATTTCCAACTAACATACCGGTAAAGTATAAACTCCAGTTTATAGTATAGGTTTAGGGTAAGACCAGGTCGTTCCATGGGATTAGTTATTCTTAGAAAGGGTCGATTATATTAAGAAATGATTATCTAATAGCCTGTCATGATCTACAGATGATGATTCAAATTCAAGATATAAAATGATGTTTGTTTAGGGGATGAGAACAAATATAGATAAACTTGGATGGATAATGGGTTCAAGAATTAAAGTATAATCATAAAGAAAACTGTTATTTCCTAAAATGAATTGTGTCTAATTATTATAATCAAAAATCTTTTCGACCTTTACTTTGATTACAAAAATGCTTTAAGTATCGATACATGTATTGTAAAGTATTAATAATGGACTTTCTTAACCAATTTTGTTAGACATGAGGTAACGTTAAACTTTTTAATCCTCGGTTAATGATCATTTTATTAGCCAATCCTCACAAGGCTAATATCTAGTTGTCAAAGACAAACAACTTGGAAATCAAACATATAGCCGGAGTCTTTGACCTATAATCCGAAACTAGTATATATCAATGATGAATAAGAGAACCGAGTAATAAAAACATACAATGTTCATATTTAATAATTTCCAAAATTCATCAGATTCATCCAATTAGCATCCATAGTTATCCTCATGTTCCCTAACAAACAAGGTTAAAACTACTCCATATACAGAAATAATACAAAACACATAATAAGCATGTTAGATTCAAAAAACATAACATTCAAGGAGAGAAACATGTTTATACCGATTCCAATAGCAAATTATATTGATTTTCGAGAGTTTTCCTTTGAACAATGATTCTAACAACCCGGAAATTCAACTCCAAACTATAAACAACTCTATCACATCCCTTAATAGCTTGAATTACAACCCTCCTGAATATGATTTACGAACCCGAATGGTGATGAAGAACAAGAATGAATTCTTCAACAAACCACTAAAAACTATTCTAAATCTAAGATAAGATGATTTGAGAGTGAGATGTATTGAAAAAGATGATTTGAGATGCAAATTTCGTCCTCTATTTATAGTTGAAGGATGAGACTTCAGTTGTGGGAAGTGGCAAGCCAAAGATTGCACAATAATTGTCTTCATAATAATTTTTGAGTAACTGCAGGTGAAGTGCGCCGCACTTGAGAAATTGTGCGCCACACTTGGTGTATAATTAATTTGCATTTACTTCGCTATGAAGTACGCCGCACAATAAGAATTGTGCGTCACAATTTTGCCTCGTTCATTAATTACTCCTTGGATTCTCTTCTAGATTCTTCTTATAACGACCGTTTAGTGTATTTAACAGAATTTCTTTGCACGTTTAGTCATTTTCTTCATTCTTGGTCTTGAAATGAATATTGCACAACAAACAACCAAACTTTGCAATATTTCATGCGTTAACATATATATTTCATGTATTTTTGAGGGATATTTTATGTATATTTGGAGCGTTATCAAATATCCCCATACATAGCTTATTTCTTGCCCTCAAGCAATCAAAGCGAAAGTATTTCGTTTTAACAAAACAAATTAATGATCATAAGCAAAGATAACGCGACAAAAAACTCACGGATTTTTATAGATGAGATTCTTTTCACACTCGCTCAATTTAGTAAAATGGATAGTAAACGGAAGTCACTCATATGCGCAGTCATAAAATGTTCAAATTACCATAGGCTTGTACAGGAAACTAAACTTCACCGACATGGCGTAAGCACCAAACATAGACATCAAAAGAGGTAATTTATTTAGTGATATTATTTATTATTTGTTAAAAAGGGTTTGTAATAAAATCATAATCCACCTTATCCGTAATGTAACCAACTATTTCTTCACATCATTTTTTTATACCGTTGGCTTTATTTTTGCCTTATTTTACTTTATCTTGAGGGAAACTTGCTTTCCCCCCATACTTAGGATAAGCACACTACTTCAAACGAACTTAAAAGTTTGCAACCTTCGCACTTTATTTAAATAGAAATACCAACATTTACGTTCTTCAATTCGTACGGATTAAATTTCAGATAATATTTTTAAAAATCTTTTTGAACAAAATTATTATTTAATTATATTTATATTTTTATCACCTCTTAATCAGTAAAAAGTTTATAAACACGAAGGAGAAACGCAGTCGGAAAGCACGAACGCGTATCCTACTGCGGTCTCATAAAGATTTCAATTACAACTCTTGAATTAAAAATCAGGACCACACTTCATAAAATAATAAATCGATACCAAGCTCCAAAAAGCGACAAACTACACATACACATCGTAATGACGATGAGATATTTTGCAATGTCTCACGCCTTTACTCGAGAAAGACTAAAAATAAAAATCATCTTAGTAACAAAGATAAAATACCCTTGAATTCTTAAAATCTAATCCTCATAATTTTATTTTCTGGTGTATAGAATATGCAAGAATGTTTATCAATCCTAGAGTCAGATTGCTTATATGTGATCAGTAAAATGTTATTTCAAAATATTTTCTTTTAACTTTAACTTTTCCAGTTTATCTCTCCCCCATACTTAATATGAGTATTGTCCTCAATGTGAAAATATTATAGAGAAAGATAAATGGGAAAGTGAAATAATACTTCTCAATTGTGATATATATTTTGAATCTTTGGTTCACGTCATTTCGTCTTGCGTCCTTCTCTATTTCTTTTTCCTGTTACAAATAATAAACTTGCAAGAGCACACAAATAGATAAGAAATGAATTAATAACCTATTAATTATTAATCGAAAGTACGATAATATTATTTTAATGCCAACAAAGGCGTTTTACACACCATAATAATAATAATAATAATAATAATAATAATAATATTAGAATTGTTTTTAAAACACACGTGACCCAAAACATGCGGTCACACAACCAACTTGTGTCATCTCGACACTACTCATCGTCATCCTGCTGCTGCCGATACTGCGGTGGATACTGTGGTGGAGGTGGGTACTGCTGATAATGTTGGTCATACTGCGGCTGAGCATAACCAGGTGGGTTGTAGGCTCCTTGCAGTGGAACACTGTAAACCCCAACCATATGCTCAAACACTTCCTGGTACCTGTCCTAGTGATATGACTGCCTATACTCCATCCACTTTATTGCCTCTTGGCGTATCTCTATCCTACCCATCTTATCATACAAGTCCTGTATAGAAGCTCTCAGAGGTCTAGGAATACCAATTCTTGGTACACCCGGCTGTGGATCCTCAAGAATAAGTTTACCCTCAAAGTCGATCAAATCCCTCAACGGAGTCGTATCCAAATCTCTACAATAAATCGGAGCACTCAAACTCCTTACCACATCCTTTGTCAACACCCTGCACTTCCTAGCGATCTTCGAGATAAATTGTCCACAGCAAATTTGACTTTCCTTTTGAGTGCCAGCTCCTCTCCTCTTCATCCACCTCGCAATCAACCAAGCCACATTCGCATACCTATTTTGGTGTCTAGCATCAAACATACTCAAGAGCCACAAATCATTTTTCTGAATCTTATCATACCCAGTCGTCTTTTGACACAAACCATAAGTGATCATCTTATGAATCACCCTTAAAATTGGGCTCCGGATTGTAGAAGTGTGACTCCTAGATAAACCAAGGTTTTCCTCTCGACTAATGATTAACCAATACTCCTGAGCGTTAAAATGCTCATCACTACGCAAACCACCTTCAAAGTAATCATTAAAACCATCTTCTTCCAGCTCATCAACATGATACAATCCCAATCTACGAGCAAACTCCAACAAAGTCAAACCGTGGGCACGTCCACCAAGTCTAAACTTGATGATCTTCTTGGTTTTCAATTCATCATTAGCACAAACTTCAATTCATAAGTCGAATAAAAATCGTGGCAAAAGCACATCAATAAATAAAAATAAAAAATTGGATTCATTGGTAAATTATAGTAGTTTCTAATATCATGCACAGAACTAATAATCTCTCATTCGCTTTAGCACACGCAAACCTAATTCTCAACATGTCATCAATTTCTCCATCACAACCCATTCTATTCATCACATCCCAATTCACGACACACGGCGAGCAAACGTGTCTAGGAAGCAATTGGGCTAATCTAGTGTTGTACCTAGACTTTACATCTCTGTTACATCCTTCCCATAGCAAGAACTCATGATGAACATGTGGAAGCAATACCTCTTCCACGGTTTCATTTTGTCTAGAGCGTTTGGATCTTGATGATCCAACCTCATCATCGTGTGTTCCTATAGTCTACACATAAAAAACAATCAATAATAAAGTGTATAGTAATGTTAGAAATGATTTGGTATAAATGGTCAATGGTTTATTAGATGGTATAAAAACATTCTGATACATTCTGTGTAAAATGTGTGCGCACATGTCCTTGAAGTTGGCGCACTTCCCTTGAAGTGTGGCGTATTCCCTGGGAATGGGCAAAGTGCGGCGGTTTTGGAACAGAACCGGCGTACTTTCTGGGCTGGTGAAATTTTTTTAAGATCTTCAAACAATTTAATTTTAAATGTAAATTCATAATTTGATCAGTGTTTTTAGATTAATCAATATCAAGCATGCATGTGTCAAACAACTTCTAAATATCATAATTCTATGGGTTAATTGGTCACACCAAATATGGATTTAATTTTCCTAATCTAATTATTATAAACCCTAATGGACAAGAAATTTAAAACAAATTGATAATAAACAAGTTAAGGAATGATATAAACATACCCTAGGCTTGATTAAAAAAATAGTAAATTGATCTTTTGAAATTTTCTTGTTTATGTTATGAACCCTGGAGCCCGACAGTTTTGGTGAATGTGTGTGTTTATATAAAATTTTAGAATCATGTTTGGTAATCTTATCTAAGAAAACTGCTCTAAAGTGCGGCATACTTCCCAGAAGTGTTGTGTAGTTCTCTCTTATTTAAAAAAAATATTATATATATATTACACAAAACTTGCCTTGCAAACTTTATAATTTAAACATAATTTCAACCCATCATATTGACTTAATATTAATATTCATTGGACTAATGTCCGTACATCGAATGTAATCCCTTATGATTTAACAAAGAATTATTTAAGACTCGACAGAAAAGTAAAAATCGTATAGGAGTACATAGTTTTCCCCTCCAATTAACCAACTTGGTCTGACTTTTTACTCCACAAACCAATTGGGTGACATGATGTCACTCAACTTATGATATTTTGATAACTTTCGTTCTAATTTCTTTGTTGTGAACCCTTGCAAATAAATGTTTTCATACGGATCAGTTAACCTTATCTCGGTACGCCATTGTCATGTTGCTTCTTCTTCTTTAGTATAAGAACCCTTATAATTAGGCTTCCAGTTAACGTGCTTTAATGGTACTGGTAATGAGCCAAGGAAACTAACCACCTTTTTCCAAACACTAATTTTCCGAAATGGGTTAGTTACTGTTTGTATAGCTAATGATCGCTCAGCTAGATCGTTATAGTTCAAGTACGGTGCAAGCTTTAGTCCATATATTAGTGCTCCAAAACTTACTTCTCTAAATCTAATACTCTTCCTCGTCATTACTATCACTTTCTGCGTTTCTCATAACATATGATCTTGTAGCACAGAAGGTTTGGACACAAAATCCATCAAACGTCAAGAAAAGTCTCTCCTGAGTATTGACTATGCCACCAATCGTACGCAGGAATCTCTGTCCAACCACTATTGGTTCATCACGGTCGATTAGAATATTTAAGATTAGAAACTTAGCAATTAAGGTAGTGACCCCTACCTAACAAATAACGTTTATGAGTATCCCTATAGCTTTTGCCTGAGTGTGATTTATCATTGTAATTCCTCTATCAACCTTTTTCATATCTTCTCTCCCTAGCTGCTCATAAATCCGGTAAGACATGGTATTGATATCCGACCCCGTATCAGCCAATGCATTTTCGTTAATCTGTCCCTCCAATCTGATGGGAAATATGAATGCTCTAGGGTCGTCTATTTCTTTTAACGCCTCACCTTTAATCCTTTTTACTGCTTCTTTTTCTTCTTTTACAATCTTTCCATCTAACTCCACCTTGTCTTTCCAAATTTCATCAAGAATTTTCTTGTATTTGTCATGATAAGAAAGCCCCCTTGTCTCGATTTATATGCGTTTCCTCCTCAAATAAAAGCAAACTTTCGGCTCATTCTGATTGCTAATGCTTTTTTTTGCTGCTTCTTCTTGTGTTAAATGACCACCAGCTGATGAAGATGTTCCTATTTCTGGATAGAAAAAATTGAGGTTTTTCATTGCCCGCTTCTTATTACGGCTACTTCTCCCCATTTTGCATACAAATGGCGAAAGTTCTTCTTCACCCAACAGTGGTACATAATCTAAGTTAAAATCAAGCAGATGGTCCCAATCATCCAAACTCTTTTCTTCTTCTTCCTTCAATATCTTTCCTAAAATGGATTCATTTATTAGAAATATTGTGATAGTTCCAGCCCCGAAATCAGTAATTGCTTTGGTCATGATAATATCAAGTCGTAGGAATGATCTTCCCAAGTCACCCTAGGTTCAACATCATCTTCTTCTGGGTTGATAATAAACTTCACAAAGTAGATTTCACCTCTTAGTGCAACAATGGGTTCTTTCTTTACCACTTTGTTTCCTCTTTTTATTTCATGTTCCAAGCATAACTTTACTGCATACTCATTTGAGATCATGTTCTCCTCTACTCCAAGATTAATCTCACCATCATAAGCTTCCAGCCCATTGACAAAACAACGAGCCATGAATGTATCGCTAACTTCTTCGGTATCAATCTGGTAAAAAACCATGCCCTTTGTTTCCTTCTTTTTCCCACTGTTAGCAGTGTCTTGAAATTCTGGAGAATTTCAGTCTCCAGATCCTTCAACTTTATCACTCGAAATTACAACGACGTCTTCTCCTAAGCAAATTTTTCCAAGACTCGAATTTAGATCCATAAATCTTATAAAATAAGACAACATTAAAACAAACATTAGTGGGTTAGTTAAAAAAAATAACAATACCTTTTTACATTTACATATTATCAATAAATAGATAGCAATTTTAAGTTTAAGCAATTCTCGTTCAAAAATGAAGAAACAAGCATTTTGTTTAGTTTCAGCACAGAAAGTGCGGCACACTTTAGAAAAAGTGCGGCGTACTTTCTGAGATTTAAGTCTTTTAAAAATTTTAATTATAGCATTTTTATGTTTCTTATTTTTATTATATCCTAAATATCTATTAATCATACTAAGTATCAAGTTTTTAAGCAAATTTATCATCAAATAAAATCTTTTAATTCTTTTTAAGTTTTTATTTTTACATTTATTTTGCATGATATCGAAGTCAAATAAGCAACACTTAGCAAATAAGAGATATACACAAGAATTTAGAAATTTAAATAAGCAAGCTATCAATAGTTCTTTTTGGTTTTTTTCATTTTAATGTACGAATTACGACAATACCAGATTTTGACTACTATGAACACAAGGAACAAATTCCACATTTTCAAAATGGTCAAATTACAGTTTATGGGGTTTTGGGGTTTTTGGTTTTGATTTTCTTTTCCTTTGAAAAACTATTCTGTTTGTAAAAGGGCAAGAAGTGTGGCATACTTGCTTGAAGTACGACGTACTTTTGAGTTTTTGTAGAAAAACCGACGCACAATGGTTATGTGCGACGCACTTTCTGTAAAAAATGGGTTCAGTTTGCCAAAAAACTGTACGGTGATTTTGAAAATTTTAGGTTTGCAATATAAAAATGACTTATTCAAGAATAAAATCAATCCCCGGCAGCAACGCCAAAAACTTTGATGTGTTATTAAAGCTTTAAATTTATAATACTAGTTTTATCCAATTTCCAACTAACACACGGGTAAAGTATAAACCCCCGTTTATAGTATTGGTTTAGGGTAAGACCAGGTCGTTCCACGGGATTGGTAATTCTTAGAAAGGGTTGATTATATTACAAAAGAGGTAAATCTTATAGACTGTCACGATCTAAAGATTTCAAGGTACTTCAAGATGTAAAATGATGTTTGTTTAAGGGGATGAGAACAAATATGGTTAAACTTAGATGGATAACGGGTTCAAGAATTAAAGTATAATCGATTAAAGAAATGGGTAGTTTACTAAAACGATTGTCTATTTATTATAATCAAAAATCCTTTTGGCCTTTAATTTTGATTACAAAAATGCTTTAAGTTTGATTCAAGTTTAGAAAATAAGAATATGGACTTTCTTAAGCAAGTTTGTTAGACATGAGGTTAAGCGTTAAACCCTTTTACCCTTGGTTAATGATCATTCTGTTAGCCAATCCTCATAAGGCTAGCATCTAGTTGTCATAGACAAACAACTTGGAAATCAAGCATTTAGCCGGAGTCTTTCGACCTATATCCGGACTAGAATGATGATCAAATGATGATTAATAAGTCCAAGTGTAAAAACATCAAGTTCATATTGATAATTTCCAAAAGTCACTAGTTTATCCAAGTTTAATCCATAATTCCCTCATGATCCCCAAACAAACATGTTAAACTACGAATATTCATCAATTCAAAATACATAACAAGCATGAGAAATTCAGAATTCATAATATAAAATTAGGGAAACATGTTTATAGCAAACTCAATAGCAAAATATATTGATTCTTCAGAGTTTCCTTCGAACAATAACTCTAACAACCCGGAAATTCAATTATAACAACTATAAAAACTTCTTAACACAACCTTTTGAGATCAAACCACAACTTCCTTCGATTATAACCCGAAATATGATGAAGAACAAGGTGATTCTTCAACAATTTGCCTAGAACACTTTCCTAACCACTATTCTCGATCACAAATGTGTTGTGTGTGTTAGAGACAATTTAGAATGAAGAATGGGATGCCCTTAGCCTTGAATTTCATGGCCTATTTATAGGTAAAGATGGTGCTTCATTTGGAGAAATTAGGAGAGTGAAAGGTTGAGTAACTGCAGGAGAAGTGCGCCGCACAATATAGATTGTGCGCCATACTTGGTGTTTAATTAAATTGCATTTACTTTGTTATGAAGTATGCCGCACAAAAAGAATTGTACGCCGCACTTTGGCCTCGTTCATTAATTCTTCATTAGATTCTCTTTTAGATTCTTCTCATAATGACCGTTAGTGCATTTAACGGGATTCTTTTGCACATTTAGTCCTTTTCTTCATTCTTGGTCCTGAAACAATTATTACACAACAAACAACCAAACTTTGCAATATTTCATGCGTTAACATATATATTTCACATATTTTTGAGGGATATTTTATGTATATTTGGAGCGTTATCAAGAACCTTAAAAGAGATAAATAAACATACAATGAAAGTCATACGAAGGTGTTTTTCTAGGATATTCTCAAAATAGTAAAGCTTATATAGTGATAAATAAACATACAATGAAAGTCAAAGAATCACTCAACGTGACATTCGATGAAAGTCCTCCTCCTACTAAATTATCACCATTGGTTGATGATGATGTTGGTGAAGAAGAAGCTATTAGAAATAATACTAAAGTAGTAAATAATAAAGAAGATGAGTCGATAGAAGTTGACGAAGTCGTTAACATTAAGGAGTCCAAAAATCATCCATTAGATCAAGTCATAAGAAATCTTAATCAAAGAACCCTAAGGTCTCAAGCCCAAAAATCATAGTAATTTCTTTTGTTTTATATCTATCATAGAACCTAAAAATGTCAATGAGGCCTTAAAAGATGAAAGTTGGGTTATAGCTATGCAAGAAGAACTAAATCAATTTGTAGCTAATGATGTTTGGGATTTAGTCCCTTTACCCATGAGTCAATCTGTCATAGGAACAAAATGGGTCTTTAGAAATAAATTAGATGAAAATGGTATAGTGTCTAGAAATAAGGCTAGGTTAGTGGCACAAGGATATAATCAACAAGAAGGTATAGATTATGATGAGACATACGCTCCAGTAGCTAGGTTAGAATCAATTAGAATACTTCTTGCTATTGCTTGTGCAAACGATTTTAAACTATACCAAATGGATGTAAAAAGTGCTTTTCTAAACGGTTTTATAAACGAAGAGGTTTACGTTGCTCAACCTCCGGGGTTCATTGATTTTCAAAAACCAAACTATGTTTATAAACTTAAAAAGGCTTTGTATGGTCTTAAGCAAGCTCCTAAGGCTTGGTATGATAGACTAAAAGCATTTTTGATAAAACACGAGTATTCAATAGGAATGGTCGATAATACACTTTTTACTAAGAAATCAAAGTCACATCTTATCATTGTTCAAATATATGTCGACGACATTATATTTGGTTCCACGAGTCAAAACTTATGTGATGATTTTGAAAAAATCATGCACGACGAGTTTGAGATGAGTATGATGGGGGAGTTGAACTTCTTCTTGGGTTTTTAAATAAAACAAATGGAAGATGGAATATTTTTCAATCAATCCAAGTACATCAAGGAGATGTTAAAGAAGTTCGGGTTGGAAGAATCAAAACCAACCAAGACGCCGATGTCAACGGAGATCAAGCTAACTAAGGGCGATGAAGCCGACTCCGAGATAGCACTAAATATCTAGTAATGATTGGTAGTTTACTTTATTAACCGCAAGTAGGGCCCGATATTATGTTAGTTTTTGCTTAGGTGCTCGTTTCAAGAAAATTTAAACTATCCCTTTAAGAAGCGTTAAGCATATATTTAGGTATAATAGAGGAACTAACACATTAAGCATTATGGTATCCGAAGGAACCGAAATAGCAACTATAGTTTATGCCGACTAGACACCGACCACGCGGGAAATTACGTAATGATCGTAAAAGCACAATGCGCGTTTGTACGTTCATGATGTTGATTTAGACATTTGTTTCGCTAAGACACAAATGCCCTTCTATCTCCACAACCGAAGCCCCCAATATTTAAACCATGGTCCCACCGGAAAGATCATGTCAACAAGCACTATGGATGAAACAAGCTCTCATCGACTACGAAATACGCCTCGACGACATTCAGATTACGTGCGACAATAAAGGCGCCATCGACTTAAGTAAAACCCCCCGTACAACACTCTAGAACTAAACATATAGAAATTCATCACCACTTTCTACGCGATAACGTCCAAAAGGGCAACATTTCTATTGAGAAAGTTGCATCCGAGGATAATATAGCTGATATATTTACTAAGCCTTTAAAATGTGAAGTATTTAATTATTTAAAATTAGGATTAGGAATGATGGAACTTATCATGGATAGTGATTCTCCATCATCTAAAAAATAATCGTAAACACGAAATTAATGAAAGTAATTATCATTAATTTAAAAGATGTTTATTTCTCATTAAACAATTTCCAATTACAAAACTTCCGATCATTAACAAATTGAAAATAGAATTTTACTAGATAAAGAAAATATTAATAAAATGACCATAGATATTTTCAACATCTAACATTATCTGGTCAATGCCATGAAATTACAAGATCGATTGAAAAAGAACAAAGAAAAATCACGTAATTGCAACTCACACTTGTGTTGACGATGTTTTGTTGAGTCTAAATATTCATAAATGATTATGTTATTAGTAATGGTCAAACATATGCTAAATGTTAACACACTCCTAGTAGGTTCGACTACGTTGAAATTCCATTGGGAAATTCAAGACAAGTTGCATGGTTCACTCAAAACTTGGACGTCGACTCCGAAAATTATATCACATAATCCTAATAGTTAATATAACATACTTCAATTTCCAAAAACACAACTCCTTGTCTCGATTCGGCTAAAAACCATTTCTGTTGAATTTTTTAAGTGTCTGCGACCAACGGATCCACACGATAGTAGATCCATCTGCAATAGGTGGATCCGTGTATCAGCAGTGTTACCCTACATTTAAATTCATGGACCACTTGCCTTCTCCTCCAATAATACACCACCACCTACCTCTCATACCACCCAAGATTGAGCATTCCCGCCAACATCATTCCAAGCTATAATTAAGATAGATTCATAAATTTCAAGACATCTACAATCATAATTGTAAGTTTTTCTTTTCTAAATCTTTATTTTGAAACACTTATTTTTCTTTCCATAAAAGGAAAAAAAGGTTTGAAATAATAGATCATCTTATTTTTCTATACTTGGAATGCACATTTAATGTGATTCGCCAAAAATCAATTTTTCATCAAAAATCCCAAGTTCTGTGTTTCAAATAAAAACTCACAATTGGGAATTTCTCTAAACAAGTTTTGTTCATCTACATAGTTAATACAAATAAAAAACGATTATCCTCTCATGAATCAAACTTCAAAATTTGCAACCAATATATTATTTTGATTCAAAAAGCAAAATGAAGATGTGCGATTAACTACATCATGTACATGAATCACATACATGAATCACATACATGTATCATAACTTATTTTCAACATATTTATCTATATTCTAATTTTAAATTTACTAGATTCTATTATGCTTGGAATGATGAAACCCGACTACAAAAGAACCAAAGCCTACATACCAAAAATCCATCACCAAAGGTCTACTCCAAACAATGCCAAAAGCTCCTTCAAAACTCTTCGAAATCGCTTCATTCATGAAGGAAGACACATTGATCCTTTCACCTTGGCATACGACATCGTTGAAAAAATTCATTCCATTCACTTGATTGTTCCTCATTAAACGGTCATATTTGGTCTCGTTCATTATCTAATTCTATCGTAAATTCTAATTAATTCATGATGTGCATGATATGTCTCTTTTGATTGGCTTCACCATTCGAGATAAAGATTTCATAATGACACTTGAAAAATTTGGTCAAGTTCTTCAAATTCCGTATAAAGGAACATGTGTCTTCTCAAAAGAATGTTCATTAGAACTTTTAAAAACTACTCGTGAAAAACATGTCTCCTATCAAACTAACCTTCTAAACATTAGAGATGTTGTTCAACAACTTTTGATTCAATCAGTCATTAACACTATCAAAACCCTACCATTATCCTTCGAGATAATCTTCCTCCCAACATCAAGGATTGGGAATTCATTGTTTGTGAGAATGTCATTTGTGTTGACACTCACAAAAGCTCCTTAGATGCATGCTCTGCCATCATGCTCTATCATCTCAAAAACTCTTAAGACTTTAACCTTGCCTACTTCATTGCTCATAAGATTGAGAGTGTCAAAAATAGAGTCGATTGTCATCTTCCATATAGTTTACTCATTACTCGCCTATACCGATTTGTTCTTGCTATACATCCAAAACTTTTTCGTCCTTACCATACACTACAATTCGTTATGCACTATCAAATGATGAGCTATATCAATAGAAAAATGAGAAAAAGTCAAATGAGACTGAAGAAATTAAGCTTGACATACCTTACTCACCATCATCGGTGGAGAGCTCAAACCAATCATCTCCATTGCTAGGATATTGGTCATCCGTGGATCAATTTTAAATTAGGCGTAACTCATTCTTTAGGAATCATGAATTGCTATTTTAGGATAAAATTATGCTATCTTATTGAATGCTTGTAATATCTTTTGTGTTAAACTATGCTATCTTAGACAAATGTATGCTAATGACTCCTATGCATGCTTTATTTGCGTTAGATATAAGTTGATTTTTGTTGAGGGAATGTCATTACATTTTCTGATCATCTATATGGTTCTCGTGAACCAACGGATCTCCCATAACCAAGATTTGTGACATTATGGTAGATTCGTATGAACAATAGTCAGACGAACCTATCCACTTTCTTTTACCCTCTATTATTTGTATTTATCCTCTAAAACGTTAAGATAAAATACCTCTTCCATATAAATCCAAAAACCTTCATGTCAAAGCATAAACTCCATGCCTTTTATAAGACACACTATCACAACCTCATATTCAAAAATTCAAATGTCTATCTCCTTAAATGACTCCATACCTACAATCAAAAAGAAAATCATCCAAGAACATCTCTCAAAATTCAAGTCGGATCAAATTGATCAAAATGCTATTCCACCCGAAGTCTTAGAATCAAGACAAGCTCATTTTCATCTCATGACATGTCAATGTTGTAGTAAGTCCCAATCGTGAAAAGGGTTTTATTATACTGAAATGCATCCATGTTCGAGTTATATTCAAGAACACACCTCCACAAAATAAAACCTTCTCTCCCCACGATAAATACGATATTTAATTTAATCTCCCACCCAATCATAACCCTCATCTACACGTATGTAGATGATGTACCAACAATATTAACCAACTCCAATGCCTACAAGAAGGTATTCATTTCATTTTCTCATACATCCAACATCATCTTGGATCTCCTTTAAACCCACCATACCTTCCGTACTAAATCCACTCTTAAGGTACCTCAAACCCTTTGGATTATATGGAAGACAGGATTTTATCCCAAGATTTAGGCTTTTTAGTTGTTTTCTTTTCATTTCTAGTTTAAGTTTCTTGACTTATGGGCTTTAATGCCAAATTTTATGTTTTATCTCTTATAATGGATTTAACATTATTTCCTTTTGTTGTATTGATGGAAGGATGTTTGATTCTAAATGTAATGTGTGCATATGTAGGTTTCATATATATATATATATATATATATATATATATATATATATATATATATTTGCTTGTCTACTAACTTTGGTTTTTAGCACGCATCTATAGCTCGATCCCTTGGTGCCTCAAGCAAGGAGGAGCATACGTCAAGGGGGAGCACTTGCAATATTATCTTTATTTGTTACTTTTCATTCATAACCAAGTCACTTAGCATTCTTCAAAACAAGACACGCAAGGAAGGCCTCTATAACGCTTTTTGCTTCGACAAAAAGGGGGAGAAGAAATGTAAACTCATCCACTAAATACTTATTTAGAAACTTTTAATAAGCATCGAGTTTGTATTGTCATCCCATCAAAAAAGGGGAGATTGTTAATACAAATATTCGCGCAAAAACGATATTTATATTTAATGATCTTCATGTTTTGATAATAACAAATATAATTTCATACTACGTAAAAGTTTACGTAAACAAGTTATTTAGTCGAAAGTTTACTTGACGACGACAAATCACTTAAGGTATGAATATGGCATTATTAAACATAGTTAATGATCAAAGAAAAATATTATCATTTGCATAAATCTTTTCTAATCAAATGATTTAAGTTATCACATGATTAATTATAAGCTAGTTATATTAATCATGTAAGACAAAATAATATTCACCATAAGTGGAAACAATATTTTCAAATATTTCCAAATCTTCCCAAATCTAGAAAATCTTTTCTTATTGGTGATAAGAAATATTTTGTTCTAGAAGAATCTAATAAACTAGTTTTATTAAGTACAAAATAATATTTTGTATAGATTTGGGGTTAATCATAAAATGAAAAATGTTATCCCATCTCCCCCAACGGATCCACCTAATATACTAGACGGATCCAGCTATGATGGATTCGCAGGTCGCAGCTCATAGCTTTCTGGGACAGCATTTGAATTTCAAAGGCTTGCCTATAAATAACAACATTAAGCTTTCATTTTTAACAACTTTTGACAAATATTTTTTACACACATCTTTTAGCTTTTATATTCTTTTATATTCATTGATCATTATACTTGTTACATAATCCAATACAAGTGATCAACTCATTCCACTCTTTAGTGAAGAACACTTACGAAGACGTCAAGCTTCAAGTGTTAATAGTTTAGTTGTGTCATCAGGATTGTGATGATTATTCATCTTGTATATCTTGTGTTGTGTGTTGTGTATATCATATGTGTATAATAGGTTAGTATTTAGGCCACAAAATACGTAGTTTGTTAGATTGGTTCTATCTCGAAGTAGAACTCGGTATTTAGCTTAGTACTAGAAAAAGTGTAAGCGACGTGTAGGGTTTTCTCCGCCTAAAGGGAGCTTGTTGACATAGTGAAGATAACTCTCAAGTTGGGTACTTGAGGAGTGGAGTAGGGCGAAGAGGATCTTCGTAGCCGAACCACTATAAATCATTGTGTCATTGTTAAAAATCATTTAAGCTCCTAGGATTGAAATTAACAAAGTATGTAGATACGCAGCGGAATTTAAATAAAGAACAATGTTATTTTCACAAGGTTATACATTCACATCAAGCCCTAATTCTATTTGATCAGAATAGAGAGGTTACCTACCTATAACAGGGATTAAGAACACCTTGACCTTAGGGCTAAGATGATCTCCAGTGGTGAGATCGTTGGTGTTATCCTTCTACATGATTAAACACCTACTAAACGTCTAGAAAAACACACACATAAAAAATGTCTAGGGATCTCTTTATATAGAGAGTCCATCTAGACTTACAAGGAAATCTAATTATATTAGGAAACTAAATCTTTCCTAATCTTTGATCTTTATCTTTTAAGCAAATCTTTTAGAATCCTCCATCTTTTGTAGAATTTCATATTGTCGACTTTGATCCTTTTGTTTCATTATTTATCCTTTTAAGCAAGTTCTTTTGTATCATCAAATCAATAATTCCCAACAATCTTTCCCTATTTGATGATGACAAAACAAACACTGATTCCAAGATGATCCATAGTAGCTTGATCTTCAGTAAGCTTTGTCTTCAACTTAAGCACTTGAACATCTTTATACATCTTTAAATCTGATCTATGAATGAAACAAAATATTCCTTTTAACTTAAGATTTCCTTTGAACTTCTTCCATGTCATGTCACCACACTTAATAAGTTACAAATCATATCATATCATCTCTGTAACATCTTCCCCTTTTTGTCATTATCCATTAAGAGACTGTAAACTTATGCAACTTTGATCTTTAAAACTATAAACCATATATCAAAATTCTAATCCAAGCTTTCCAATGTCTTAAATTACCTCCCATGACGCATAATAAGATAAATGAATTCAAGCAGTAAAAACTTAAACTAGCAGTAGTAAAAATGACTTAGTAGTAGTAAGAATCAAAACCTTCCCCTCAAGTGGTGCGTGTAACATATCCATGGTTAAACACTTTATCATATGCTTCTCCTGAAACCAATATGTTAACCATCTCTTGAATATCTAATTTTGTTGGCTCTTTGTAATGACTACTGATGGAGAAAACTCAACATTACATACTTGATGCTGAAGTAGAATAACCTAAACTTGTGTTTTATGTCTTGTACTATTCACGTGACTCCAAAATCATACTGTAATACCTTAAAGTATAAGTAGACCTCAATCTCTTGAAAAAATCCTCATCTAAATGAGACACTAAGCACTACAATGCAACTCCTTTAAGTGATAGCAAATGTGCGCATTAAGCACCAAAAGTTTTTAGATCACACATTGCTATATTTAACAAGTCTTCGTCAACATCGATTTTAAGCACGAACAAGTTATCTTCAAAGCCATCATCCAACCAAACTCGACTTTAAGATATGATAAGAACACTCACTTGTGAAATTCCACTTCAACTCTAAATAAGTGATAAAAAATTGTCTTGAATTCCTTAGCTTGTGTAAGGTTTAGTTATGCAAGATAAATCCTACACAACTATGGTAGAAACTTTGTAAAATATATCAAAGATTATGCGGAACCTAATCTTTTATCAATAAGAAGAATATGCAATAAAACAGTAATTATAATGAACACACAGATTAACAAACAAAGCTTCAATATATTAATATGAATACTCTAACTAGTATTAGGGTTACAAAACCTTGAAGCTATGACAATTCTATGAATGACTCGTTTTTGGTACATAAAACTCTATACCCTAGGACCTCCTTTTATACACCAAGGAGTCCTAGTCGATTTACAATATATTCCTAAAACTTAGATTATTCTCAAAGATCTATTCTATAAATAATAATCCTTATCACATAAGTAATCTTGATCTTCAAGCAATCTTTATCTTTCAGCAGTTGTAACTTTGTACCAGCAGCATTAACTCTGAACACCAGCAGTAGTAACTTAGACACCAGCAGCATTAACTTAACAGCGGTAACTTTAAGAAGGCTTTTAATCCCAACAATCCTCCCCTAAACTTGAAATTTATCTCCAAAATCATCAAGTTTCATTCAAAGCTTCATCAATTACCAGGAGGATGCTTCCAAACACTTCATTGATTCTTGAGTTGTTTTGTGACGAGCTTAAGAAGCTGATAACATATTTCATTCCAATGACCAGCTTGAAGCTTCTTGTTCAACATATATGTAATTATTGCAGGTGTAAAGGGATACTTTTTCTCTACCAACATAAAGATATGCATATATTGCAACCTCAGAAAATGTACTCCACATGAATCAAATAGTTTCCAAATCAACACTTTGTTTCCTTGTAGATTCCTCCACACTGTATGTTCTACATGATGTTCAAATATTGTCTTTATATTACCCCATAGCACTCTCTCATAACCCTCTTCTGGCCTTGTTGATCCATGCTTAGCTTTTACCAATTTCTACAGAGTTTCTAAATCTTTCATGTCAAAGCTTTTAAGCATCTGAATAAAGGTTGAGTACCTCTTTAGATTTCCATCAACTCTTATAATTTGAAAGTAGCTGATATTTCCTTCTTTAAGGATATTTCAATCAACAATGCTTGGAGGCTTAGTGGCTAAATGTATAGCATCAATTGTTACTTCCTCTTCATCAAGAACAATTTCCATAAGCTCTTTCATCTCAGTTGCTTCTTGATCATCATCTATCTTTTTCTTTTTAGTAACCTCTTGTTCTTTCTCATCTCCTGCTCTTTTTGAACTACCTTCTATTGTCACACCCCGCCAAGGCGGAAACACGAGGCGTAACATCATGGATATCATCACAACACAATGGTGTCAATAATAGAGAATCACTACATGCATAACTAAATATAAAAGACACGATGTGTCATGACAATACTGAAAACAAAAGAACGGCATCTTGTATTAATGAAAAGGGGTCTCATCAATACAAAGACAATGTATCACAACCCTATTAAACCTAATAACATTCAAGAATTCATGCAAAACAAATACAAAACCAAATCAAATGAGAACTTCTAATGCTAGCCTAATGGTCTCTCTAGCCACTTTTATTAACTTCAACACCTTCATAACGCTCACCTAAAAATGATGCTTAAAACGTCAACACAATGGTTGGTGAGAGTCATAGGTTTTACGACACCAATACAAGATTTAAATCAATTACTGTGATTATAAAAAGAACATGCAAGACAATTAAGCTGACTATCATACATGCTAACATGCATTCGTCCCAAACAAGCAACCATAAATAGGATGGAACGTGTCCCTCTATCCATAACATGCAACATTTAGTCATGGGGAGGAATGCTATCCCTAAATCCGAGACTCTTGTTACCGTAGCACACACAGGTTCATACCCACACCACGTAGGTGAAACCTCTTGCCCACAAAGTAGGCGAAGAATAATGCAAAATCATACAACATGCAACACATAACATATAAAAGCTACTTAAAAGTCCATGTGTAACTTTAACCATATAATCACATAATCAAAACATTTTGAAACAGATTTTGCATCATTTCCATCCCAAGAAAACATAATAAAATGGGACTATGAAACTCACCTGATGCTCAGCTTACTTGACAAGATCTTGCACACAATCTAATCATAACAAAACACAAGTTACACTCGGTTAGGAAAAAGCCCAAGCCAATGTAACAATAACATGATGGACCTCTAAACATAACACTAAGTTTATGATCCTTTATATGCATCTTCCAAATCATTTTTATACTCTATATAGTCTTAACCATTAACTTCCAACTTTTTAGTTTTCGGCAGAAATTTGTAGTCACATTATGACCACAAATAAAATATCAAAACACCTAATTGATGATTCTCCTTTCACTCCCTATCTCCTTAATGAGTTGTAGCCTATTGTGATTTAAAAAAAAATATTAAGTGGAACTATTTTATAAAACTTCATCTTTGCAAAGTACACAGATTCGGATTTGATCGAACCACTCAAAAGTTTGACTTGACCAGACCCATTTAGACACTTGGGAAAATTCTACAAAAATTTCAGAAATTCATATATATCATGAACTTACTACAGTAGGAATTTCGTTTATTAAAACAAAGTTTTGATACAGTTTTTGACCTTATTAACACAACTCAGAATCTGACCCGAATTTACTGTTTCGACCACTTTTCTTGTAAAAATTATTTAACTAACTTCCCTACCTCAAAACCTTTCGGGGATAGACTTTTTGGAAACTAGACTCTCTAAACTTAATTTTAGGCTTAAGAAAATTGATAATTGCTATTTTTATGACCAAGTTATGATTCGTACAAGATGACCTTTCAAAACTGTCAGCTTTTAAATTCCGAATTTACAAATCCTAAACCTTAATTGCACATGCTTTACACCACCAATCATCCCAAAAATGATTTTAAAGATCAAAACCCTAATTTTACAGATCTTATATAAACCCAAATGATCCACCATAATAATTGTTACATGTTTTAAAGAAAACTAAACAACTAGGGTTTAAAACCATACCTTAATTCTTGATTCTTGAAACCTTAAATCACCAAATTGATCTTGAATAAAAAAAACTCCGATTATTTAAATACGTAAATACATAATACGTACACATAATTACATACACACATAAAATTTATTACCTTCATTTTTTTCAATGTCAAAAATGTGAACAAAATGAAAAAATGCTATGACAACAGTAACTATCAATCCAAGGAGCGGATCTCGCTCCATTGATTGGTAACCAAACTCTCATAGAATCACATAAACACATAATTATCATATTACACAATGAAACTCAAGTCAATGCTAACAGTTGACTAACCTGCTTAAAGCACAGTTGTCACAGTATCCCCTCCTTAGGGAAATCTCGTCTCGAGATTTAACTAATAGGTTCAACATCATCATCAACAAACAATCAGGAAATACTTAGCTTTCATATGATCCTCACGTTCCCACGTGAACTTAGGGTCACGCTTTGAATCTCATCTAACTTTCACAATCGGAAACCCACTGCTCACAACTTCGCTTGCCCATACAAGGGATACTATAGATCAATGACAACTCTAAGCAAAAATAACAATCGCGCAACTACATGAACATCGTCTCGTCATCGAGGAAACTCGTCAAAACCTTAAGTTGTGTAACAACGTCATTCATAACCTAACCCCGCAACTCATCAACCAAGAACTGTCTTAGAACTAAGTTATGAGTTGTTACAAAGCTCAACGTTTTTGAAGGATCAGCTCGACTTCGAGTTTATTCAAAATATAACATTAACCAAACCACCTCAGAACATTCAAGGGTGCACTAAAGTCTGCAAGACCCCTATGTGTCTGACTTTACTTAGTACTTCCAACGATAGCTTGCTCAACGAGAAAATGTGGATACTTAGTTTTTATGAAATCCTCATGACCTCGCTTCAAGTTCCAATGGACTTAACTATCGGAATCCTACTACGCTTCAAACTTTTAACCTCACGATCGATAATCTCAACAGGTTCTTCAGCAAAACGAAGAGTTTTGTCTACCTTAATTTCTTCTACATGCACATGTAGATTTGCATCCGTCCAATACTACTTTAAACTTGAAACACGTCAAATATACTACTAAATTATTGAGACAATCTTAGTCAATAGGCCATAGGACCGATCCCTTTAATGATCTTAAATGGTCCCACATATCTTGGTACTAACAGGACTTTCTTTCCAAAATGCAATACATCTTTCCAAGACGACACTTCCAACATCACTTTATCACCAACTTCCACTCTAAATGTTTACGCATATTGTCAACATAGCTCTTTTGGCAATCACTAGCCGCTTTAAGCTTCTCTTTGTCGGTTGTCTCTTGTACCAACTCGGACCCAACCAAACTACTTTCTCTAATTTCAGCCTACAGAACGGGCGACCTACATTTCCTTCCAAACAGTGCTTCAAACGGAGCACATCGAATACTCGAATGATAACTATTATTATAGAAAACTCAGTTAAGGGTAGAGGAGTATCCTAATTGCCACCAAAAAAAATCAATCACGCACGCTCTCAGCATATCCTTCAAAGTCTGAAAGGTACGCTCACTTTGTCCGTCCGTTTGAGGATGATAAGTCGTACGCATGTTTTAGCCATGTTCTTAATGCCTTCTGCAATGTCTACCAAAGCCGCAAAGTAAATCTTCCACCACGATCTGAGATGATCGACACATGCACTCCATGCCTTGTTACTTTCTCATTAGTGTAAAGTCTCGCCAAATTCTCCATTTTAAAATCTTCACGTACTACCATGTAATGGGCATACCTTAGTCAGTCTATCGACTATTACCCAATTCGTATCATACCCACTACTTGATCTTGGCAATCTTGTAATAAAGTCCTTAGTTATTATATCCTACTTCCACTCGGGTATCTCTAGTTGTTACAATAAACCCGAAGGTCTTTGATGTTTCAGCATTCACCTTTAAACAAGTCAAACAATTGCTAACATAGGTAGCAATATCCTTCTCCATGACATAGCCACATTCATATCTTAAGGTATTGTACGTCTTTTAGCTCCTGAATTTTCCAAGTCCCTTGATGTATGAGCCTCGTCCATTAATGTCCTTACATCACCTATTAATGAAACCCATAATAAATACATACCTCCACATTCCTTCCTTTCCATTAGTTGGTTCAGGCCACATAACATTTCTGTTGTCGCATTCTCTACCTTGCTTCTTTGCATGAGTACACAACCTAATCATTGATTTTGCGGTCGCAGTATACTACAAACTCTTTGCGATCCACTAAGGCAATACAATATTGGTGTATTTCACAATTGGCTTCAAGTCAGAAAACCTTCCTCTTTTTCCTTGGCCTACTCCTACTTCTTATTCTTCTGAGTCAATGAAGTAAGGGGTTTAGCGATCTTAGAAAAATTTACTATGAAACGTCAGTAGTAACCTGCCAATTCCAAGAATGATTGTATCCTGGATGGCGTCTTAAGTACTTTTAATTCTTCATTGCTTCTATCTTACTAGAGTCTACGTGAATATCATTTCTGTTAACCACGTGTTTGAGAAACGCACTTTTTGTAGCCAGAGTTCATACTTGGAAAACTAGGCAAACAACTTTTCCTTCTTCAGCAACTCCAACACCAACTTCAAATAAACCTCGTGATCCTTCTTAGACTTCTAGTAGATCAAGATATCATCGATAAACAAAATGAAAAACTTGTCTAAATACGGCTTGCACACCTGGTTCTTCAAGTCTATAAAAACCGTTGGTGCATTGGTTAACCCAAAAGGTATAACCGTAAACTCAAAGTGTCCATATCGCGTCCTAAATGCCGTCTTGAGAATATCTTCTCCATGTACTCTTAACTGATGGTAACCGGAACGAATATCTATCTTAGAGAAATAACGCGAAACTTGTAACTGGTCGAACAAGTCGTCGATCCTAGGGAGATTCTTGGTGGTTAGCTTATGCAACTCTTGATAGTCTATGCACATTCGAAATGAACCGTCCTTCTTTTTAACAACATAGGTGCTCCCCACGGAGAGTGTCTTGATCGAATAAAACGTATAACAAACGAATCCTAAAGGTTACGAACTATCGAATAAGGTAGCAAACGAATATCGAATCAAAGGCTAGAAAAACATCTAAGGAATTTCACATATGAAAATAGATGCGGATCAAATGTCATAAGAATCCTTAAAAGGGAGGATATAATAAATGTACCGATAGAAACACAAAAAAGATAACAAGCGTACCACGACAAAATAAACGCATAACGAATAACAATATGTATCAAGATTGATGAATGAAAAGATATGATTCTTATACCAATAACGACTTTACTCGAAAGAACCAACTAAATAATGTTTTTATAAAAATCAATTTATAATAATAAAGAAAGTCGTTTTAAATTAAAAAAAATCGTCTTAAATATAATCTTTATAAAATTCATTTAATCATAGTTGTCATAAAACCCAGAGTCAGTTATTTAACAGTGTATCGCATCTTACTCATATAAATTACTTTAAACATCCTTTTTATAATTATAAAATTTATCAAAAACAAGCATATATAAAAAATATTATCATCTCTTATTCATAAATATTATCTAAAAAATATATAGTTTTGACCGTCAACCAATTATCATATTGTTTCAAAATTTATTGTAACCATAGTTTCTTAAAAAAATAAAAATAAAGAGACATTTCATAAATGTTTGTTGTATTATTAATTATTTCAAAATAGTTTTCCCCAAACAACCATCAATAGTTATACTTCAAAGGTTTCATAATTCGACATTAATATAAAGATGTAACTCAAAAAGGAACAATCGTAATACCAAGGATTGTAAATACCGTAAAGACTCTCAACAGATTTTATTGTTTGAAAACGAAAGAAAGTACCATGAACCATATAGGCAGAATAACAGTGAAGCGAACATGTCATCAATGGGATATTTCATACGAAGGAATTACGAACACAAAGAGAACGTAAGACTTATCGTACTTGCAATCAAAAGAAAAAAACAATAGAAAAACGTCGGTACTAACATGTCGCAACATGTTACGAAAACCAAAGGATATATAAAGAACGGAGTAACGATCCGTACTAATATGTTTGGAACAATTAGTGCTTAAAAGAAAATTTTGATACTCATACGAGTAATCAATACAAACGAAGTACCAATGGAAATCGTACCAATATCCTAGAAGCAGATTACGACCGAAACCAAACAATATTCATCCAAGGACGCCAAGTAGAAAAGTTAGATCACCCATACCGTCATGGTGCGAACAAGGGATGCTAAAATGAGGGTCATATATCCGAGCGAATAATCGAGCAGACGAACAAACTTAATAATCATAATAATAGCATTAACGGGTATCCGGGGTATCCGCAAGCGATAGTGTAACACCCCCAAAATCATGTAGCAGCGAAATGGTAACAATGGGGTGCTACGTCAAAGTACAACAATCAAGATATAGGAAACGACCTGAAATGGAACGTTTTTAGATAATATTTCATTCGATGCCTTACCATTTGCAACATATCATGAGTTCATACATTGGTCCTATATGTTTTAAAAGTATTAAACAATTCAAGTACATATTTAATTAAACAAAAGCTTCATAATACCAAAAGATGACTTAAGTTTTTAAAGATAATAAAACTTGCATTGAATATAGATAAACACAGAATCCATCTTCATTGATATCGGCCACGGCTCCCCTCCAATCTTCATACCCTAGGACCTGAAATTACATGCTAAAAGTTAACACAAAGGTTGAGTGAAATCATAGGTTTATCGGTAAAAAGGGTGGACCACAAGATTCGAGTAATAGTAGACTCTGAAACACATTCAGTAGTCTAAAACGTTTATGTATTGACCTAAGATCATGACCCGAGCCTTTAACTAGATTTGTGCCCCAATCAGAATATAGGATGCTTGCCAACAACCTAACACCTCTCAATGTTAAATGCACCTTGATCAAACTAGTGACCCAAGGAAAGGTGGGGATTGTCAGTCACGATGGATCTATCTGTAACATTTCTCAATTTCAGGTTATTTTACGACTCCTATTATTTGTCACTATTTATTTTGGTCCGATACGCGTTTACTTTTAGTTTTGCTTTTGAGCTAAATCGCGTAGACTAGAAATAACCATTTAATGTAAACGGTCATCAAATAAATTAAGGTTTACATCAACCAAGTAATATATAATTATTAAGAAGATAATTATGTACCTTGCGTATTTTATTTTTATTGATCACGTTAAAGGGTTACGTTTCGCAATAAAATACTTTTGGACATACCCCGGAAATACCTAGACTTACCTAGACTCAAACCAATACCCACTTTTAAAACTTTAACACAAAATTTAGTCAAATCTTGTGTTAAATACCCACTATGGCCAAATAATGGGTACCAAACTCACTAGAAATCTTCAATTTTGATCACAAGTACTTGTACATCGTAGTTCTCATTAATTTTTGTCCTAATTGTCTCCACTAATATATTACACATTGGATAATAACCAAATTGTTTCTCTTTTTCCCTTTAGGCCTCAGCTACGAAAAAAACACATAAAAATCCATAGATTTGTTATGATGTCATAGGTAAATCTTGTACATTACGCAAGTAATTAAAGAATTGTACTTGTGGGGTTTAAACAAACAAGGTTTTGTTGTAGTAACATAGAAACTTCAAAAAACCACTCTTAGGGACAAATTAGGTTCGTTTTGTTTGTTTTGTGAGACTTGATATGTACACTAGCTCCACTTTCCTATAAATACTCACACAATTCACCATTTTACATATTGCAATCAGCACACACCTTAAACTCTTCAAGCAAACCAAACGCATATTGTTTCTTATGTTCGATTGAGTCTCAACCTGGCGGACAAGGCATCCTCTTTGTCTCATTCGAACTTCAAATCACCACTAGGTTATCACACAAGGTCACAAGAAGATTTACAAGCTAAGGTTGGGTATTTGAATAAGCTTAGAAGCTTGGGTTGGGTCATTACGATCGTGTGAGCGGTTGGGTTGACACTTTACTCGTTCCATACCGAGCAAGCAATAGGACTCATTGTATAAGTCCGTACATCATATAATATTATATCATACATTTTTTCTTTTGTATTGTAGTGATATGTGGTCACGTTAGCCATGTAAATAAACTCACTACGCGAACCCATGCGTGATACGCACTTATACGTACTCTATAATACTGAGTGTGGGTGCTAGAAGTAGTAAAAGTGTATAAAAGATCAAATATGACTAGGTGGGTTCATTTAACATCAAGTAAGGAAACCAAGTGGATACAAACTCTCACACTCGAAAACAAAACGAAACTACACTGTTAAACAATTGTGTAAAACGCGATTACTAGACTTGGAAAACGTTACATGCGGCGTTAATAAAACGGTGAAAGTGGTTATGACGAGACCTTGATGCGTGCTAAAATGAGCTCAAATAGGTTACTAGTATAATAACGGGTCCTAAGAAACACTAAGCATTAACTAACAATAAATAAAATTAAGTTTTGGACCATAATTGATTTAGTTAAAATCCAAACGACAACTATTGGGCCCAATAGGCCTAACAGGCCACGTCCACAAGGCCACGACTTATCAATAAGCACAACAAGCTTATTTAGAAGCCTAAAGTGCTTACCAAACTCTCATGGGCCTTAACATACTCTAGAAACCAACCCGAACCCTTATTAGGCTAGACGGCCCATTGACATGTCCGAAATGCGAGCCCATAAGCCACAATAAGCTTAAACAGCTTATTCGTGAGTTTACACGGCTTAATGAGCTTATTATGAACTTAAGAACACTAATAGACCCCTTGATATCTTTGGGTTAGAGTTATTGGGCTAGCAAGCCCAATAAGCTCGAATAAGCTCAAATAAGCTCACCCGAGCTTATTTTCCAGCTTAAACAGCTTATAAGCCTTCTAATAATCCTAGAAAGGTTATTGGACCCGAAGGAATCAAACCCAAACCTCTAGAACCCATATAGGGCTCGTATCAAGCCTAACAAGCCTAATAACGAGGCTTATTTGCTTATTTGATAAGCTGAACAGTAAACAGACCTTAATAAGCTATTTAAGAAAGGAAAATAAGTTGGAATCACTAAGAAAACCTTAATGGACCTTGGTATGAACTCTCGGTAAAGGTTGTTGGGCCAACGAGCCCAATAAGCTCAAAATATTTATGTAGTTTAGAAAGTTTAACAAGTTTAGAAAATAAGTTAAAATGCTAAGAAAAACCTTTAATGTGTTTCGGGTTTGAGTTATTAGGCTCGCTAGCCCAATAAGCTCCAATAAGCTCTCCTAAGCTTATTGGCAGCTTAAGCAAACTTAAATAAGCTTAACGAATGCATTTGTGCTTTTTAAAACTTAATTGGACCCTTAGAACACTTAATGGACTTGAATGGGCCCAATAAGGCCCATTAAGCCAAAATAAGCTCGTTAAAGCTTATTTATAAGCTAGGGCAGCTTATATGGCTTATTGGAGCTTAATGAAATCTAATGTCACTTGTTAGAACTTAATTGGACTTAAAATGCGATTTTTGTAAAGTTAAGGGACTAAAAGTGTAAATTACAAACTAGAGGGACTAAAACTGTCATTTTTGGACTTTAATAAGTCTAGGGGCTGTTTTGAATATTCTGAAAGTTAAGGGGGCTGGTGTGAAACTAAAAGGACCTAAATTGTCAATTGTAAAAGTTTTAAAGATAAATGTGTAATTATGAAAACTTAAGGGTTTGAAATGTAAAATAGTATATATTTTATATACCCAGGGGTTGTTTTGTAATTATAAGAAACTTAAGGGTACTTTGTGAAAGAAAGTGATTTCTGTAAACACTTAACATATCGGACGAATGGTATTCAGGAAATATACGAGTTAAACCTACAATTTAATAAATACGAAAATTTATTAATAACCGTTATACGTAGACAAGAACGTATGGGATAGTTACACTTTCAAAGAGGCCGTTCAACATTTCAAATACAGAACGCGTACACCACCACACAAGTGATAACAATATATATAAATTATAACTGAATTTAGTTATTTTCCACATGTGGGGTCATTAGCCTAAATATGTAGACTAAGACTTGACCGTATTTGCTTAGGTATTTGACGGTGTGTTTCATTGCTTACTTGGATATCTAATATCATTTTCAGAGGGCTATTCACTAAGGTGAGTTCATAGCCCCATGTTTTACAATTATTTAAATAATTTACATTCTTGGGGTAAGAACATGCTTTGTTTTACAAATTGGACGCAAGTGTACATTTTATACAATGATTACGTGTTTGCCTAAGTAGCGATAACCCACTGAGCCCTTTATCATGAACTGTCAATTACTGGATTGTGAGCGCGAATGTTATAGATAGATTTATTTGGGATTGACAATCCCCGTTTGGGTGATTAGCTATCACTGGGAATGAACGTATACCATGTTGGATTTGGGGATGTTTCGGGTTAAAACATCATTCACGGGCATTCATTGGCAATATATTGCATTCATACATGTCGAGCTTCAGTGTCATGAGCTTAGGAAAACGTAATTACTTTTTATGATGTTTGCATTTGTTGCTTAATCATACACTTGGAAATCTTGCGGTCCTACTATTGATTTACATAAACCTATGAATTCACCAACTTTATGTTGACGTTTTAAGCATGTTTTTCAGGTCAATAAGGCACGAGGTGCAATGATACATTGGAAGTCAATAATTGAAGAGTCAACACTTAAGATTTGGGGTCTTATTACATTTTGGGGAAAATTGTTATAAACCAAAATCTTTATTTATATTGTTGAACAATTTGAAGCCATGGGCTTATGTAACAAACAAGTATTTTGTTAATCCAATGTATCTTTTTCAAACGACACGTTTAGTAGTCGTTCTCAGATCTTGTGCTATTGATCCATAAATGTAACGCCCTCGGATATTCAAACATTCTGCTGCGTGCTCAGATTTGAGGGTGTTACAGATTGGTATCAGAGCCAAGGTTATAGAGAACCAGGTCAAAAGTTTTGTCTGGACTATAACCATTTTCAAACACTGTTTTCACAAATGGGATTTGCGAGGGACATACATGCATTACTTGTTTACATCTAGCACATATATGCTTACATGACATGCATTGCTTTAGCATTAGTAGGGTACTAAGTGCTTACATGATTGATATACGTGTATATAAATGATATTACGTATATTACTATAAGATCTTTATTATTAAAGCTTACAGACATATCATATCGATCCTTCCTATAAGTAATACTTATATAAGTTATTTTGCTTTTTGCAGTAATCATGTCTTCTGCGACATCTGCTGTTACCTACACTTCCGTCTACACCGACTCTAAGCCCGGCAGAGCCTTCTGGGGAGCCGATGATGAGGAGGTATCTGAGGGAGGCATTCTACAGTCATCGTATTAGGATACGACGGACTCCCGATACAGCCAGTAGCCCTACCATCACCAAATTACATACTAGGCCCAGAGGACCCACCAACATCGCCAGTTCCTCAGGACGAGGATGAGCTTGAGTTTCTGGCTGAGGAGCAACCATTACCTCCTGTTGATTCACCTACTGCTGAGTCATCTGGACATGTTACTGATTCGGATCTCGAGGAGGATCTAAAGGAGTACGAGGATGATGACACAAAGGATGGTCCGGTTGACTATCCTTCTTTACCAACAATTCTCAATACCTATGCCTCATTCTTGAAAGCTCTTAATCAGAGTTTTGCGAAAGACCTTTTGTCTTTAATCTTGAGTCGTTCATGATTGCTTGTTATTGTAGAATGAGCATGAATATTGGTAATGAATCACTTTGTTGAATTGGGGATACAATTCACCAACCAAAATTTAACCTACAGGTGTTACGTTAGTAGATAGATCGAGGAAAATTGATTTTGAACAATCAATCGACGTATTACTTGTAAAAGCGTTTTTGTAACACATCAGGAGTTTTGAGCTTTTATCAAAATTCATCAACCGTCAATTCATTTACTGGACCAAATCGATATCCAGTTGTCACAAGTTTGATTCATATAGAATCTCGTAAGTCACCTACCGAGATTTGGTTGAGGTTGACTCAAGCAGATTTCCATCTTCATTGTGACTACTAAAGTATCACTCTGAATGTCAGGCAAATATCCACAGATATTGCCGTAGGACTCTTGTTAACAGCTTTGAACTTGATGATGTTCAACAAGTGTTTGAAATAGAAGGTTCCTAAAGAGATTTTTATTTTGAAAAAAAAATCTCTTGGCTCTAGACCTCTATTAGTGTCATTTTGGTTTTAGTACTCGGAGGCTTGAGCAGATTGGCCACCTATTCAATATCAAAGATCTCGGAAATGAGATGTCAATAGATAACGTGTGTATCTCCGTGACAAATGAGACCAAGGTTCTGTTTAGAGAAACCCGAATGGCTGGGAGGGTTGTTGCATTGCAAACACTGGGGTCCATAGATGTCTTTTCAATGTCAGCAATCACTTGTGATCCTGATAGCATATGTACTGACCTAGTTTCCTGCCGTTAAATTGTGTGGAGGGCTTCTTTCTTTAGACCCTTTAAATCCATAACATTTCTTTTTTTCATCTTCAACGCCTTCAAGCTTACCAGGAACGTCATAACTAACGACCTTGTTGTGATTTTATCAGTGTAGTCTCATCTAGTCGTGACATTAATTCCCAGTAAACATTAACTCCAATCAACCTAAGGACTGCTATTTCTAACTTTGGATTATCCTTGGGTAGATCCTCACGTTCTTGTTGGATCATATGATTGAAGTTCCTAACCTAACCACCTTATGACTTCAAAATCGTCGTGAAATTAAGATGTTGTTGGGTATAAGATCGAACCATAAAACCTTTTCTTTTTTGTTCAACACATTGAGTCGAATAGATCATATTTTAATTACATTTTCTCTCCTTATTTTAAATAATAAACACTTAGTTTTTTTTGAAATACCTTGTGATTAAAATATGTCTTAAAAATTCCGTGGGAGAAAATATAATCAGCATGAATGGTTTGAAACATTTTGATAATGTTTTGAATACATAAGAATTGTCGTTGTTGATGTATCCAAAAACATTAAAACTTTGTTTTTTGAAAAACTCCCCCTCAAAAATAGGAGCAATTGAAAAATTGTTGTCTTTTGAAAACATTGTGAGGGTTGGAGTGTTGAACACATAATTTTTGAAAGATTATGAATTGTCATCGAGAAATTCTTTTTGAATTGTGTTCAACTTTTTTTTTTGAAGTTTTATATTTTTGTATTTTGCTTTTCTCAAAAATATGTACATGGTGATGTTTGATGATGATATCAAGCAGTCTCATTTGTCAGAACCTCCAGATCAGCTGGAGTCAAACATCTCATACCAATCCTTCTGACAAGATACTTAAACCGATCATCAGGAAGGGTTTTCGTAAACATGTCAGCTAATTGGTATTTAGTTCTGATAAAATATAATTCAATTATACCATTTTCAACCTGTTCCTTTATGAAATGATACCGAGTATGGATGTGCTTTGTTCGCGAATGTTGTACGGGGTTGCATGATATTGCTATGGCTGACTGAGAGTCGCAGTACAACGGTATTTTGTCCGTAGTTAAAGCCAAATCTTGAAGCTGTGTCCTCATCCACATTACTTGAGCACAACTTGCAGATAACGCCACGTACTATGCCTCTGCTGAAGACATTGCAGTGCAGTTTTGTTTCTTTGACAACCAACTTACTAGTTTATCACCAAGGAATTGTATCCCTCTAGAAGTGTTTTTCCGAGTATCAATGCAAACCGACATGATCAGCGTCTGAAAAGCTTTTTAGTTTCAAAGCCAGAATCCTTGGAACCAGAGTCCCCATGTTAATGTACCCCTTTAAAGGTATTAAGATTCTTTTAAACCTCCTTGAGGTGTGCTTTTGTGGTTGGTCGTAAGCTTGATAACGTGGCACAATAGGCATACTGCTTGCACTAATCTGGTCTACTAGATGTCAAGTTACATGAGTGACATCTCGATCTTTACTACGATAATCAGATTGTTCTAACGTGTTCTCGCACTCAAATCTACAATCTAGTTTGGGTTTAGTAGCCAATGTGTACCAATGAGTGACAGTTGTCATATATGCATGTTCAGAAATTTCTAAAGCGTACTTGTCTGATTGAATAAAAATACCTTTTGGGGACTAGGGATCTGTAGTCCTAAAACGAACTTCATCTCCCCCATTAAGGACATTTCAAAATCTACTGTGCATTAACTTTTCAAATCTTTTGAATATTTAGTGTTTGTAGGACCTAAAAATTATGTCTATCAACGTAAAATCTGCACTAGTATAATATCCTCCCCGTATTTTGTATCATGAACAAAGTTGGGTCAATTGTACCTTTAGGTAAAGCCTTGGACATCAGGAAGTTGAAAGTTCATCATACCCAGGCTCTTGGAGCTTGTTTTTAAATCCATACAAAGCTTCCTCAGAAGGTAAGATTTTTTTTCTGGATGATTTGATCAACGAAACCCTTCTGGCTGAGCAACATAAACCTCCTCCTTTAGTGGACCATTAAGAAATGCCGTTTTCACGTCCATCTGATAGATTGGAAAAGACTTGTGTGCTGCGTAGGCAACGAAAATCCGAACTGCTTCCAAGCGAGCAACTGGTGCAAATGATTCTTCAAAATCAATACCCTCTTCCTGAGCATAACCTTTAGCTACAAGTCGTGCTTTGTTGCGAATTTACAGTCTGATCTTCATCCTTCTTGTTCTTCCATAACCACTTTAGCTTTATAATCATCTTTGCCAAATGGTTTTGTCGACTAGTTTTCCTAGACTTTTAGTCTGTCGAACAATGAAGTTGATCCAGGCATTGCATCGATCCATGCAGGAATCAACCATTTGCCTCCTTAAGTTCTTCGGTTCAAACAATACACACCTTGAGCGCGAACATACACATTTTCAGGATCATGCAAGCCTTCGTCTTGTTTTGAACTGGCATGGTTGGATTCCATGAACCTTGTTCTAATGGATGATCTCTGGTTCCATGTAATCATGACTATTGTGGTTGAAATGAATGCACAAACTACTTGGTATATCATGTTGTGTGAGGAAGACTCACCAATTTCTTATACCCCAGTGTACAAAAAGGATTTTGATAAATGACAGCTTCTGAATAGATGCATTCGGTGCTTGACCATTGTTTGTTGTCCTCATCATGACCGAGTAGCTGGAGTGTAGTATTCTTCAATTAATAGACTGAAGAGAAATTCTAAGCTCGTGATGTGAACGAACTGTCTTCTCTGCGGTAGAACAAACATTTTGTCTTGGGGCACGAGTCAGAGTTTCATAATTTGACGCCTTTTGTCCTTGATGAAAAGGCCTGAAGAGACATTTTCACAGACATCTCTTGTCGTTGTGGTGCGAGGTCCTGAACTGTTTGTGACCAACACATTTCTTTGAATTTCATCAAACTTGGATATAATGAGACTAGTCAACTATTAAGCGTGTTCTCTTGTTGTAAAAACACGATATCCCCTTCGTCTGAGTAGAAATATCCCACCATGGACCACATGGATCCCCTTTTTTCTTCAACTTATCCAAATTTTCCCCATCCAATTTAATGTTACAAAGGCAACCAAGATGAGAAGATGTTTTTATGAAGGTTTCCTGTCATTAATGAGGTGATCCAACCGTCCTTTTCATGAGCGATATATGATTGATCTGTTCTAGTATAGCATGCGGTAGCTACTGCTTCAGCCCCAAAATGATAATGGGAAAAAAAAAAAAAGGCTTTTTAGAAGGCTTAGAGGCATAGCCAAAAGTGAGCAAATACCATATAGCCACTTCTTGTGGGCTGCTCAACCATATTCCAGATAATTACTATCACGCACCAAACCCTTCACGATCTAATGTAACATTCTTCCACAAGACCAAGTGCATCTACCAGACACAAATGGCAAAGAGATCTGCCAACCAGTTACCACCTCAATCTGAGTTAGTAATCTGAAGAAGACAGTGAACCTAACACTCAGAGGGATAAAGGACATGCAAAAGAATTTGGCACTCCTTGCAAAGTATTTCAAAAGGCTCTACAAACCTACCAACAACAACCTTTGAACTTCTTCAAACTCCAGGAACAAGACTGAAGATACCACACCAAGGTATAACAACGACAATCAGTCAGGGCAGTTTGGGAATCAAAGGACAATGACAGTTGCTGGGACTAGGGAAACTGTAGGCAGTTCCCCGGTAGTGCAACAGAATGGGATACAGTGCTTTAATTACAAGGGATTTGGCCACTATGCAAAGGAATGCAGGAAGCCAAAGCGTGTTAAAGACTACTCGTATCACGAAGGAAAGACATGATTTGCAAATCAAAGCTGAACACAGTGTTCCACTGCAAGCTGAGCACGCTGATTGGCTAGCGGACACGGATGAAGAGATTGATGAACAAGAATTGGAAGCACATTATATATTCATGGCAAAGATTTAGGAGCTTAACCAGGAGAATCCATTCAACTGACAGCCATTGGGAACAAGTACAAAAGACCATGATGAAGAAATGTGTTGCAAATTGAAAGACGACATTCTGAAGCAACCTGAAATCCATTAATTGACACATATGTTTTTTGGAGAAGGATGATAGCAATGTCACTCCTGATTCAGAGGTCTGAACTGTTGTGATCAGACATCATTGACATGAAGACCGAGGCTTGAACTGCTGTGTTCAAACGTCATTTTGTGATCATCAGATCAAAATTCCTTGAAGCCCTGTTTTCTGAGATATCTTTCTTTTTCGCAACCAAACTCTGAGTCCTTCCTCTGTAGGATAGAACGATGTACCTGTACTTAAGAGAGTACCTGCACTGACATTAAGAGCTTGTTCGCTTTCACATTGGTTAGGGATATCTGCATTTGAACCATTTGGGGGTTCACTTTCAACCTTTGTTGTGCTAGAGGCGAATGTCTTTCCTGTTGGAACCCATCTAAGACAAACAGTCTTGAGAATTCTACCCGTTGGTTGCCACCTAAGACAAGATCTAGGACTTGTTGTTTTCTCATGCACAGTGGTAGTCTTTTTGATTGAAAACCTATGTCCTTTTGGGATCTGTCTTTTTGGTTTCGTTGCAACCCTTATTTGCTCTACGGGTTTGTTTCTGTTTGTTGTCTTATTGGATGGAACCTTAGCACGCGAGTTGACTTCTTTCAGGAATTTTATTACACAAGCGTCATGATTGGCATTAAAGACACATTTCTGACATGTCGAGCAAACAAAATGTTTGGAGTCAGAAAAATTTCTAGGGATCCTAGAGTGTTCATGTGTCTTTTTCTTAGCTTCCTCTAGGTAGTGATTATGAACAATGTCGTTTGAGCTATACCTAGATGAGCTTGGTGCAATCATGTGATGAGGTTTTGCAGGGGCAGATTCTCTTCCCTTAGGCAAATGATGTGTAGTGACTGGTTTTGACAAGTCGTTGTTCACATCAACTTGGGAGGCAAACCGTGGTTTTGAAATTCTAGGTCTTTCAGACTTAAACGCAGTCGGTTGTCTAACAACGGATTGGTTTTTGAGTGGTTGTCCAACCGGTTTTCCCAAGATTGATGGCTTTGCAAACTTAGTATTCACACTATTTCCTGTTAGTTTCCTTAACTCATTTTTTAATGCTGCAATTGCAAACCCCTTTTTCTGAATCTGAGCTAGTACATCAGCATTTTCATTAGACTTTTTGTTCAGTTGTGCCATTAAAGAGTCATTCTGGTCTTTGGTCTGAACTCGTGTCCTTTTGATAGAATCAAAAAGATCTTTGTAAGTCTGTTTCAAGTGCTCTTTTTCTTTATGTAACTGCTCATTCTCTGCGAGTAATTTAGCCACACTATGTTCCAATTCGATGTTTATTGTTTCAATTACATCGATGTCATGTTTAACCTTGGCTTCATTACTTTTTACTTTCGAAAATTGACCATGTTGCCCTTCTTTTAAAGCTTGATTTTGATATTTAAGTTCAAGATTAACACAATGTGCTTCCATTCTTAAAAAATCTTTTTGAAATTGGGCAACGGTCTTTTTGAGACGAATATTTTCAGATTCAAGAGATTGATTTGAAAATTCAGTTGTCTGGTTATCAGTTAATGTAGCAGGCAAAGGACATGTGTCATGACATTGTTCAGCATTCTGGTCAACCTCTCCTTCATTATTGAGTTCGGGTTGCTTAGTATGCTGTTGTCTTATAGCAAAGACATTGATTTCAGCAGTCGTTTGTACCTCATCCATTGGCTCTTCATCATATATGGGTCTGATATCTGCATCATCAGCATGTGAATCATTCCCTGATCTGCAGCTTGTATCTTGCTCTTTTAATGCCGTCCCACTGCTTTCTGTATCAACCAAACTAGCATCCAATGCTTTACTCGAATCAACCTTATCCTTTGTTTTCTGCATCAGTCTTTCATTCACCCTGCTGTCATACTCCATTTTATGCAGCGCTCTTTTCTCAATCAACTTTTTTAACATAATCCATGTTTTGGATCAGTGTATAATGAAATTCTGGAATATCGAGTCGAGTGTATTCTAGAAAGTAGTTGCGTGTCATTACAATATATTCATCATTCAAATAAATCTTTGACTTGATGAACATCTGAAACTGTGTCTCGAGAACTTTAAAAGAAGCCATGGATCCAATCTCTTGAAATTCGTTGTTATCAAGTTACTTTTGAAGTTGATCCATGTTTAGGAACATCGTGCCTGTAAAAATCTCTAGATCTTGACAAAAAAGTGTCATAAATGCGCGTTTGAATCCATCCTCGGTTCGACTTCCTTTTAAGTCGTTGTTTAAAAGACACTTGAGGTGTGAATGAAGTCGTTGAAAAGATACCATGCAGAGAAGATACATAGCAACTTTCTTATGATTTGTTCTTGAATTAGTTGCCATTGTTTTCTTCTGATACCGAACACGAAATAAGGGATCTTTCTTTTCCATTTTATAATCTGAGTGAATGAAAAATTGTTGGATCTTAAGTGAGATGATGTGATTGAAAATGTGGTTTAGCCTTCACGTTCACGGGATTTTACTCGTCTATGATCAAAACCGACAAATGATTTAACGGGATTTTACAAGATCACTAGATAACCGTAATGACATGATCGTTGTATTAAAATGGTTTGTTTGATGTGAATTATTTATGCAGTTTAAGTCCTTCTCGATGGTTTTGGTTTTGGCTTATGGCTTGATGATTTGTTTGGAATTCGGCGCAGTTGGATTATGAAAAAAAATTATTTTTACCCTATTACCAAAATTTAAATTTAGTGTAAAAATAAGCTAAAAATGCTATAGAAATTTTTTTTTATTTTACTTAATTTTTCCCGAAAAAAGTGTCGCTAAAAGGTGTCGTTTTGTCCAAGGTGAAATTTACTTAAAATAATAAGCAAACCGCCACTTTGAAAGACACCAAACCGCCGCCTATTCCTAAGCAAATCGCCACTTAAAAAATATAGCAAACCGCCTCTAAAGAATGGCCAAATCGCCTCTTTTTATTTTAACCACAAACCGCTGCCAGTGTAAGCAAACCGCCGTGTAATAGAATAATCAAACCGCTGCTTCTTTTGACAACTCGCTGCCCTAATAAAATACTCAAACCGCTGTTGGGTTTAGCAACTCACCGCTTGATTTTATAATCAAACCGTTGCCTTGTTATTTTCAACAAACCGCCGGTAGTATTAAATAATCAAACCGCCTTGGTTTAAAGTAACTCGCCGTGAAATTTTTCTTTAAACCGCCGTGAAATTTTTCTTCAAACCGCCGTGAGTTTTTGAAATTTGGGCATGGTAACGTTTAGATTTTGCTCAATATAATATTCAACTCGCCTTTTAACCTGTCAAACCGCCGCCTAGTTATAGCAAACCGCTGGCTGTTTTATTAAATTAAATAATCAAATCGCCTATGACTTTTCCCTAAATTTCCGGATCTTGTCCCCTATTTGGTCAAACCGTCGTGAAGAACAAATAATTAAATAAGCAACCTTCCACGATGAACACAAGGTTGAATTGGACAAAATCACTCAAATAAGCTTTTCTATCCACGAATCAAAGCTCTAACATGCAATACTAAGGAGATATACTAAGATTAAACATCCTATAACATGTATTTCTTCTTGGATCGTCAAAAATGAAGCAACCCTCCACGAAGAACACTAAGCTTTAAAAGCTTATAATTCGAACTTTAAGCTTGTATAACACATGAAATTTGTAACAATCTAACCTTTTGATGTGTAGAACAAGTAGAGAGCAAGATTAACCAACAAACAAGCCAAGATCAAAAGTGAGCCGTGGGCTTTTTTTTTCAAAATGAACCACGAATTTGATCTTTTTAACCACAAATGAATCACGAATCCACCCTTGAAGCTCTGGTACCAATTGTAGGATCCCGTTAACACTTCATAACATATATATCATACACGAATTTGATCTAGAAAAGAGAAAGAGAGTGAGTTGTTTTGTAGAGAGAGAAAGAATAGAGAGAGAGAGATGAGAGAAAATAGGAAAAGGAAAATTAATTTAGAATGAACAACTAACTCTTTTCTAAATAGAAAAGAGTTTATATATATCCCGTCGCGTTAAATGACACGCGAGATATTTAACTAGGACCCGATCTCGGGTTTTGCTTGGGAATAAACCCGAAACATATATAATATTAGATTAACTATCAAGCCCGATTCCCGATACTTTCGTATTACAACGTTAACT
>BQNB010020294.1:0-65675 GCA_026074375.1 Tanacetum coccineum | reverse complement strand
CCCTATATTATTGTTTTGTAATCTAGCTCCTTGCTAGTTTTTGTTTCTAATAAAATCGTCGTTCCAAAAAAAAAAATTAATGTTGTACATTAATTTTAAACATCCACCTCTTGAATTTAACTACTTTTAACCGACTTTACGTACAACCCGTGAATGCACGACTAAAAATAAACAATAACCACAAAATAATAACAATGTTTGAAAAGTGTTTCGTTCAGGTCACTCTAACGTAAAAATTACACAATAATGAAACACTATTAAAACTTGAGTGGTTTTTATAATTAAAGTAAAGTTAGTGACTAAATTGGAACAAATCTCAAACTTGGTTACTATTTGATGATTTTCACCCAATTTTTATTTCATATTTGATATTTAACGAGTATTAAAAGATCGTGGTTTGCAGCGGTGTGTTATTTGATCAACTAAATCATTTAATTACTTCGCTTTATTTGCGTAAAAAATACTGCATACATCTATATAATTTGATTTCATACGTTTTCATATGACTAATTCGTGTATAGAAAGATAATTTCACACGATGAAACGACAATTTTTCTTTTTGTTGATGAAAGTATGTTAAAGTGTCCGTCTATAGAAAGATAAGTAAATGCTCGTTGTGATGATGTAATTTTTTTAACGATTAACGATTTAAGAGATATTAACTTTATAGAAAAAAAATATGTAAATAAGTTTGTCATATCTAATATAAAAAAATAAATGGCTAAGATTCATTTTTTACTACTAACATGGTACACGCGCAAAGCAGCGATTTCGACGACACTAAAAATGAAAAAGACTAAAAATTAATAAAAATATATGAAAATTGATGTTAAATTAAAAAGCACCAAATTTTTTTAAAAAAATTTGGTGAAATTTAATTATAAAAAAATAAATAGATAAAAATATAATTTAATTTAAAAATAAAGGTGGTTTTTTAATTAATAAGTGACACGTGTCACCATACGATGTGGTTTCCTAAAATGCGATAGATGGTTAATATTGCATATTCTTATATTTCCATAAAAGTATGTTTAAAAGTTTGAATTTTTAAGATTTTTTAAAAATAAAATGTCCTATTTTTTTATGGGGAATTGCATATATATCCTTCCAAAGATCATTAATTACGTATATATCCAAGCAAAACTCATTATTACATATATATATCATATCCAAATCATTATTTTATACATATTTAAAACTTTAAAATTCATAATTATTATAATTTAAATAAAAAATGTCCATTATACCCTCGTTCATACATATCTCCAATCATCTTTTAATTAGTGACAAAACTACTGATCTCGTCGAAAAAAAAAGTAATAAAAATAATGAACATACAACAAAACAAATTAACAAACATAAAACTTTTCCAAATCATTATTATTTCATACAAACATATATGAAGCTGCTACCACAACAGCAGGGCCCATCGAAGCACAAATTAACCAAACAACAAAACAATAACATTTACACCTATAACAGATTCTTTAATATTAACATTAATCATTCTTTCATGTGATCTCGGGTATTATTTTCGATTTCTTGAAAGAAAAAAAATCAAAGATGCTAGTAATAATTAAATTAATTAACCGGTTGCATAAGATTGGGTCTAGAGATAATTAGAAATAAACAATGGCAATCAATACATTAACTAAAAACAAAAACATTATTTGGGTAAACTTATCTTAATCAATGTTAGGATTTAGATTTGTAGAAGACAGTGTAAAAATTAACAAGGGTATAATTGACATTTCATATTCAAAATATAATTATTATGCATTTTAAGTAATTAAATATGTATAAATTAATGATTTGGATATATATGACATATTTAAGTCTTTGCAAGGATATATATGCAATAATTGGTTTTGCTTGGATATATACGTAATTAATGATATTTGGAAGGATATATATGCAATTCCTCTTTTTTTTTATAATATAGTATCGATACATATTTGAAAACTTCTGGTATATGAATGATTTTAGGAAAAAATCTTTAATTGCCTCAAAAGTACAAATGCTAGGTGTTAAATGCCCTATTCTTTTGTTTTTTAGTTTTTTTGGAAGGAAAACAAATAGAAATTATAGGAAAGAGAGGAAAATGGAAGCATTTTGTTTTCGCCCATATTTGGGCGGATTGTCTAGGAAAGAAAAGCATACATGTTTTAATTACAAAGTAAATGACCAATTTACCCTTATGAGTTTCCTCTTTTAACAAGTTATATATTACATGTAAAGGGTATAAATGTAAAAGTTTTAATATCATTTCCTATCCTCTCAACTCAAGAACATGAATTATGTGAACTTTTTTTTTATTTCCTTTCATTTTCTTCCTTCTCAAGAACACACAAAACTTTTTTACTTTCCTTTCTTTCCTCTTCCAATCATTTTATTTCTTTTCTTTTCTCTTGTATAAAAACCCGAGAACGCATCGTAAATATTTTTTGTTTCTCAAAATACCCAAAGCTACCTGGGCGATTTGAAAAAACATGAGAAACTTTATGCAAAACTTGACACGTGTCCATGCAAGTATTAGGCGACTTGGGCGATTAGGGCCACTTGGGACACTTGTTAAATTTTGTGTGAAAATCTCCTAAGTCTCATAAGTCACCAAGGTCGTCTTGGGTATTTTGGGAATCAAATTTTTTTTGAAGCATTTAACAGTCACTTGTACTTTTGGGACAATTAAAGAATTTTCCCATGATTTTAATTCGTATAATTACTGTAAAAACTATTTAGTAGGTACAGAATTTTTAATGAACATGTGCTAATGATAACAGAAATTTCTACTACTCCACTAAATAGTAAGATAAAAACAAAAGATTTCAACCTTTAAAAAGACATCCGCTCTCCACCAACTATATTCATCCTTTCATCTCTCTCTCATTGTAGCAAAACATCAAGGATAGAACTGTACTGTTCTAAACTTTGATGCATTGATTAGACATCTTTGTCTCATTTTCTTGAGATTAACATCCAAACACTTTTTTACTTGTTTACCTGCCTGTTGGTCTCTTAGTAAACCAAAAAACAAGCAAAAAATGGAGAGATATCCAACATTGGCATATATTTTGGAATCATTTACGGGCAGTGGTGTTGACATTGCTGCGCAAATTAAAGCAATTTGGACACAACTTAAAGCGCCATTAGTTGTGCCATTCTTGACGATTTCTTTGACCATTTGTTTGGTGATGTCAATCATGTTGTTCATAGAGAAGGTTTACATGGGTTTGGTTTCCGGGTACATAAAACTTTTTAGGAAACCAACCGAAAAACGTTACAAATATGAACCATTTATAGATGATATTGAATTGGGTAACTCTGTTTACCCCCTTGTTCTTGTTCAAGTTCCCATGTTTAATGAAAGAGAGGTTTGTTTTCACCCACATTTGCTATGTATTTGATAGTAATAGTTATTTGTTATGGTTTTTAGTATTGTACCTTTAATTTGTAAACAGGTTTATCAGCTCTCAATTGGAGCTGCATGTGAGCTCTCATGGCCGTCGGATCGTATTGTGATTCAAGTTCTTGATGATTCAACTGATCCAGTTGTCAAGGTTGGTAAACCATTTTATATATCAAACTTTTGTTCATGTCAAATGGGTCATTGGAGAAATGATCTCTCTTGACCCAGTTAAATCGACCATTTTTCGCTTTGATATATGCTGCTCTACCATCAAATTTAGTATTTATAAAGTTAATTACAGCAACATTAATCAAGACTGCTAAACTTTTTAATGCAGCAAAAACCCATTCAAAACTTTTTTGCGTATCATCATACGTAGTGTTTTTTAATAAATGGGTTGTTTTCCAAAGAATCATTGCAAACATGTGTGAGTTCTCACTTGTCTTGCAATTATGGATCTTTTTAAGAAAAAGAAAACAAAACAAGACCCACCACGTCAACGGGTAGAACCCTTTACTTAGAGTAAACTGCAAAAGTCGTCCATAAGGTTTGGCCAAATTATAGGTTAAGTTCCTATCTTTTCGAAAGTGCACTTGTCATCCCTGCGGGGACCTATAAGTGCATTCTTACTCCTTGGCCACAATTAAATGACTAAATTACTTTTACATTGACCAAAGTTGAAGGGAAGACGAAGAGGTTAGTATAGTAATATAACTTTAATAATTACACAGATCATCTTTGTGGTTGGCTATTTTCAACAAACCGGTCCTTTGACCGTTAGTTCGTTAAAAATGACTCATAATCCCCATCTCACGTGAGGGTACTTATGCCATTTTACGCCCACTCATCTTCGACTTTGATTTTTTTTATTGAATTTTTGTCTCTTTTAAAATAAATGTTAGAAGTTTAGAACACCATGTCATCAAATCAACAACAACAAAATTTGTTATTAACTCTAGAGGGTTGCTAAATTAAGAAAAATAGATTAAGACAAAGTTGTATGTTAATTTCTGTTATTGTATTTTTCATTTAAGAAAAGGGAATGGGTATTTGTATCCCTTAACTTTGTATTTTTGTTTTTTATTTTAAAACTACGAAATGGAAAGTATGAGAAAAATAAATATGAAATTTGACAAGAAAAAAATATTAGAAAAAACAAAATACAAAACATAAACCAATAGAAACTTTGTTGTAAAGAGGCTGGTAAAAAGAGACGAGACAGAGAGAGGAGTAATGAAATATGACCCATAGGATGTATAAATAAGGACACCTAAAAGAAGTCATTAAAAATTACTGTATTTAAGAGAGCATGCTTTTAATTCAAGAGTCATGTTACTCATTTATGGAATCTAAACTGAAATATAATATTGTGGGATGCCAGACACCCTGTCCACCACCAATCCGGTATCGAGTTCTAATTCTTCGCTGCATTATTTACATGTCCATTCCTCGCTGCTCAAACAAAACAGATTATTTATTCCATCATTGTCTATTTGATCCTATCCCATCCCATCCTATATGAGAGCGACTCAACTTTAAAAGTTAAAATGAAACTTTAAAACTAGGCATTTTATCAAATTCATTCTTAGCTTTTTAATGCGAAATTTTTGATTAGTTTTTCATACATTCTAAATTGGTAGAATTTACTTTCAAGTTATGAAATAGCTTCATTTACACCATATAAGAAATAATCGGTTATAAAAGTCTCTTCGTGGTTGTTTATAGTTTCATTGTCAACATTATCATCATACTTTCCATTCTACAAGTAGTTCGTTTTTCTTTCAAATTTTCGTTCCACGTCTATTTCTTTTGCATTTTCTTTGGTGGAAATTGAAGCATCCTTGATGCAAAAGATTGAACGGTTGTTGTCTTGTTGATAAGAGTCTTCTAACCACATTTTAAATGTGCTTTACTTAATCTTTCTTATTTTTCATGTAAAAATTTGGCCTTTTATATATTTAATATATCTGGGCTTAAATTTCTACAACTCGTAAGCTTGAAAACTGAAAATTTTAAACAAAAGAGGCTCAAAATTTTCAATTATTTGACGTTTATCGCCTAATTAAAGCATTACGTAACCGGATCTTAAAAAATGATGACAAATAAACATGTGACGGACTTTATATATATATACAAGGTTCTTGATAATACGGGACATTAGAAAATTGGGAGCCTTAAACAACCCCTGATCCCATTTCCCTTCACCCCTAATCCCATCATCATTCGTCTCACCCAAATTCTTATATCTATGTTTTTGTTTATTCTTTGTTTAAAAATATCTATGTCTTTGCTGGATGAAGTAACAAGACCAAACTCACATTACACCTCAGCGTCACGTCAGCTTTCTCTCTCCAACTTTACAACTCACTTTTCAACCGTAATAACACTCACATTTCAACTAAACTCACTTTTCATTTAAATATACCCCACTAAATACCTACACACAATCACAAACCAAATAAAATCAATTAAATAAAAAACATGATGGCTCACTTGTGAGTAACTCAATGAGGGTGAGCCACTCACCACCATCCACCCAAGTCACGATCGACTTTTTAGCACCGGCCTAAGGATTGAATGGTGAGTGGTACTTTTGTGTGGTGAGTTTGGTTCTATTCCGTCCAGCCTAATGGACATGTGTGTTTCATGCTTATTTGGATAGAAAATATTCAATATCATGAACCTCTCAAGTCTCAATAATTCAACGTGATACGTGAGTTTTATATTATATCTCAAGCTTTATAAGAAATGTATGCACGGTGAAGATCAGTTTATATAATGAAAATGTTTTTGAATCCAATATTTATATCAGAACATGGCACAACTATATATAAACATTTATCATTGTGGATGCCAAGAAGGTAAAAGATATCTATACTACAATGCAAGTACTCTTCCCGTCCTATTACTATAAGTGTTCATAAAAAGTGTCCGGTTTTCATATAGGAAAATTAAAATAATTGTTTTTTCTATCAGGTTAGGGGGATGGGATCACATGGCCTGCCCTCATCCCGCCACACTTTCTTTCTTACTATTTTTTTTGCTTTTGAAAGTATACGACTTCCAAAGTTCCAATGTTGTAGACACAAAAATGAGTCATATCTCTTTTGTCGGAAATTAGTTTATGTATTACCTTGTATGATGCACATCTTTTCTTGCTGATCATAATGAAATCAAATACTCATCTTTTTTAAAACATCCGATTGGAAATTAGGGACTTGTAGAAATGGAGTGTCAAAAATGGGCAAGTAAAGGTATAAACATACACTACCAAGTTAGGGACAATCGGAAGGGGTACAAAGCTGGAGCTCTTAAAGAAGGCTTAAAGCATCAATATGCTAATGAGTGTGAGTATGTTGCAATCTTTGATGCTGATTTCCAACCCGAACCTGAGTACCTGAGACAAACAATCCCCTATCTTCATCTTAACCGGGAACTTGGTCTTGTTCAAGCGCGTTGGAAATTTGGTAAATGTCCTTTAAAATTCACTTCACTTTGGTATCTAATATTTTCCAATAATTTAAGAATTAAAGATGCTGTCAAACTTTTAACTGTTGCGATGTACTGATTTAGTTTGTATTAAAAATTTAACATTTGTTTTCTAAAAGCCAAACTCACAAAGAAAGAAGTTTTGTTTGATTTTAATAATTTAACTTCTACATAATAAATTGAGTGTATTGGAAAAATCGTCCATCTGTTTATCCAAATTACGTGCGCAGTTTCAACAACTTTAGAATTTGGGCCGTCGTCCCTGTAGGAAACTTTAGAGTGTAATATTGGTGCCCGACCTATGTTAAATGACTAAATACCCTTTGACACTTTCCCCTTTCATATCCCTTTGAATTTATATTTTCATTCAGATTAAAAATGATGAACACACACAAAAATACACATCTGCATACACCTGTGTTATGTTTAATTTATATGTTAAGTCTTTAAATAGTAACTAATCCGTACTAGTGAAGGGAGGAAATCTTTTTGGATAAGGATCCTCTCATGTTCAAATGAACATGAGAGGTAATGTTGTGTTTTATGTGATTGTACATTTGATTATTTAATTCAAATGTACAATCTCATAAAACACAACATTACCTCTCATGTTCATTTGAACATGATTTTTCCAATCTTTTTACATCTAAGCCAAGAATATAAAATTATTGCAACTTCTTAATTTCGATGGTAACATGTTGACTTGGGATATTACATAAAGGATTTTCAACATAAATCAACATTTTCCAAACATAATCAAGAAGTAGAGTGCTGGATTGGGATGGGCTGGTAGAGAAAGTGAGCCATAGGAAGACATAATTGACTAGTAGGAGGTAGTTACATAAGTATTGGAACATCGAGCATTGTGGGTGTCGTAAAAAGTTACTTTTCAGAATAAATAGATAGAAATAGTTAGTGTTCACACTGACCAAAGCTGTTCAGCAAAGTTGCAAACCAAGCTGGTTCGCTTGATGGTTTTAGGTGGCGGAATTTGGGAAATAGTGTTTCAAGTTCTTTAGTGATATATCAAAGCATATATGGGTCGTGAAAACTTCTGAGAAATCGAGAAGGGTTGCAGAAAACGGTGATGTGCATCACTGTATAAGTAGTGGAAGTTTCAGAGTGATAGGGTCTTTTAATAACGTACAAAACTGAATGGTATCCTTCTTTTGGTATCTCTACACAGAAAAAGGTTTGATTTTTCATGGGCAGATTGGTGCGTGGGTCAGAGCTACTTAGACTTGGTAGCGAGTTCTTGGGCGAAATTGTTTGTTTGAGTTTCAGATTTCATTTTTTGTTGGTGTTGTGTTTGGGCGGGCATACAATATTATCATTGTTTGGTTGGGATCCTTTTTGGTCTAGATTGGTGGGACTCATGGGTTGTGGGTCTCCCTTTTTTTTGTTAAGCCTCATGGAAAAAAAGAGGTAGTCTCTCGTGACCGTCTTCCGGCTTGATTAAGATTGTTTAGAAAGGAATGTGGCCTTTCTAACAAGTCTGCTGTGGTCCTTTGCTTTGCTGTTCTTATAACATACATTAATATTTTTCTTAGAAACATGTAAAACAATATTGTAATAACTTTAGTACGAAAATATGATAACTTTCATGCACATAAGAGGAACTTAAACCGAATATGTTATAGACACTAATATTCACTTAAATCTTTTATATGTATAACGACCGGTATTAGATTAATTAATCATGAAGTTGGAATTGTAAGTAAAACATTTCATGGTGCATAATATGTCAATACTAAGTTTTGATTTAACCTAATGATACGTTTATGATGGTATTATTGCAGTGAATTCAAATGAATGCTTAATGACAAGAATGCAAGAGATGTCACTTGACTACCATTTCAAAGTTGAGCAAGAATCGGGTTCTTCATCGTATGCCTTTTTTGGATTCAATGGTAATCAAACTTGATTTTTAAAAATTCAATCTTTTAGTGTGTGTGTGTGTGTGGTTTTCATAGCAATAAGAGAAAAATAAGAATCAGCCACCTCAATGGTGGAATATTATGTTGGCGCGTGTGGTTCCATTATTATTTGATGATGTAACGATATTGATGTGTTTGAAGATATTTATTATTTAAAAATTCTTTAGGAACTGCCGGAGTTTGGCGAATGGCTGCGCTTAATGAGGCTGGAGGATGGCAGGACCGCACCACAGTTGAAGATATGGATTTGGCGGTGCGAGCTACTCTTAAAGGATGGAAGTTCTTGTACCTTGGTTCTATAAAGGTAAACTAGCACCTATAATAACTGAAAAAATGAGAGATTAAGAAATATAAATATAATATGTAGATCAGTGTATGACCACAGAGATAAGAAAAATTAATTTAGTATGCAAGTATAAATTACATTTGTATAAATTGCTCCCATCTTAATCATAAATTTAGTTTCTGAAATACAGGTAAAAAATGAATTGCCGAGTAATTTTAAAGCTTATCGTTACCAGCAACATCGTTGGTCTTGTGGTCCGGCAAATCTTTTCAGGAAGATGGTATTGGATATTCTAAGAAACAAGGTTTGATCATAACAACTGGATATTTATTCGGTATGTGGTGAGATTTTGTACTATTAGTTAATAATGGTGTGAAATTTTACTCTTTTATCCAGAAAGTGACATTACGGAAGAAGCTATACGTGATCTACAGTTTCTTCTTTGTAAGAAAGGTTGTAGCACATATTGTTACGTTCATGCTCTACTGTGTTGTAATTCCAACAACAATTTTGGTACCCGAAGTTCCCATTCCAAAGTGGGGCTCAGTTTACATCCCAATTATCATCACACTTATGAATGCAGTTGGAACTCCCAGGTTTCTAATTCGATCTATAAGCTTTAGTTACCATGATTTTTTTTTTGTACTTGTGATTTAATCTTACTTGCTCATTTTGTAGGTCTTTCCATTTGGTGGTGATTTGGATTCTGTTTGAGAATGTCATGTCCCTCCACAGGACAAAAGCTACTTTCATTGGACTTTTCGAAACTAACAGAGTGAATGAATGGGTCGTGACTGAAAAGCACGGGGGTGCATCAAAAGATACATCAAAACCACTTATAAACCGTCGCTTCAAAATCAGCGAGAGGTACTTTTTCCTAATACTCTAATATAAACAAGAATAAAAAAGTATAGCTATATTGAACTCAGAGCGAAGCCAATGATTGCATTTTTAGTGGTTTGGAAAATATAAAGAATTTTTTGAACGTAAGAGTACTAGATGAGTGGGCTCTGCAAAATTTTATGATACTAAATTATGAACAATATCATCTTGTATGAGTTAACTAAATAAATTATCATGTGCATCCTTACAGATTTCATATTCTAGAGCTTAGCGTGGGCGTGTTCCTCCTCATTAGTGGTAGCTTGGATTTTGCATTTGGGAAGTATCGCTACTACATATACATATATCTACAAGCTATAGCGTTTTTAATAATCGGTTGCGGTTATGTTGGCACTCGTCCTCCCAACTCTTAGGCGGAGGTTGTTCGTTCATCACATTTCGTTTTTGCATTTTGATCAACATTCATTTTATATTTACTTTTCGTTGTTCCTACACCATACAAACTTTTTGATGACTTGGAACATGTGACTTTCTTATGGTTACTTTGCTAATTTTGGTGGTTTTCTCAATATTTCAGGTTTCTTTTATAATTTAAAGAACAAACAAATTAGCAACGACAGATTCTTTGCACATAAGAAAAGAAGACATTGAAAGAAAGGAAAACTTGGCAGGGGTCTCACCAAAGGTTATGAAGTAAAAGGTCGTATTTATATTTATTTGTACATGTAGTTATTGTTTTGTAATATTATTTCATATATGTATAATTTTGCTAGTAATTTCCATATCTTATTCAGATAGTTACGCCCCGTTTGGTTCCTTGTAATGCAATGTAATTTAGCGTAATTGTAATTTGAATTCCATAGTGATCCTCTTTAGTTCACTGAAATGAAAGCATAAAGAATTTTAATTTAGATTACTTTACAGAGTTTATTTTGTTTGCAACGTAATTGTACATAAAATCACTCAAATTACATCCGATGAGTGAATTCACATCGAATACATGGCAAACTCCATGGAATGTTTTGAAGATCTCGTGACTGTATTCATAGTATTGCACCTTGGTTACTAGTTTTCACGTGATTAATATTTCACGAGATTGGCCATTGGTTATACTGCCTTCATGATATTACGTTCAAACCATTTGACTAAACAGCCTATGTACAAGCAAAAAGGGTATTTGGGAGGGGGAAAACCGTGTCAAATACTCAAAAAGTCGTGCCAAATGTAATTTGGTACGGCTTTGGCATGCTTTTGGCTCCGTCCTAAATATGAGGGTGCCAAACACATTTGGGTCGAGTTGAAACTGATACCGATCGGCATCATAACACAGGTCCGGTGGAACGAAGGCCCATCGACGGGAACGGGTCCGATGGGTTAAGTGGCTAAGGGCGAGATTTGGCAACAAGATCACATCCAACCGAAGTTAAAGGAGAAATTATTGCAAGTCTATTTTTGTTACGAATTTGTTTCCTTTTTAAATTGTGTTTCTTTATCCTTAAGTTTAGGGATTTAGGTTTATTTGTTTTCCTAATTAAACTCCTTGGTTGGTTGGTTAAGAATTGAATAATTAAAGTTTTCTATTAAACGTGTTTCTGCGTTTTCTTTGTCTTACTCGGTTGGCCGAGAAGCGCCCGACGATCCAGCAACTTGGTTGGCCAAGTGCTCATCGCCGCTAGGTTTTAGTCCTAGGTTATCCTTTTCTTACGAATCCTTGTCAAGTGGTATCCAGAGCCAAAAGGATCTCACGATGTCTGCTGAACCCGACCCTCGAGATGTTGAGATCGAACGACTTCGCAACCGGATTCGGGAATTAGAAATCAATCCTTTTAACCGCTACGAACAACAGTTTGAAAACACACCATCTCAATCACAGCTTAGCGGCACATCAGACGACGAATTCAACAATTTTTTTCACAATCAGCACCCACCACCTTCTCCAGGCCATCGCCGTTTCATTCGGGCTCCCAACTTTTTCTTCTATTTGCTGGGCAAAATGGCGATATTTGGGCCAAAAACAAAAAACTCAATGTCTTCGTGGGCCGACAAAATGCATATTTTGGTTTTTATTCTGGAGTTTTTTAATTTTATCACCCGTAACGGAAAGTTATTTAAGGGGACCGGGTTTTAATATATCAAGGGGGCACAAAAACGTATTTTGGCGCACATTGTTTTAAATATTTCTTTCCAAAAAGCTCAGGTAGGGTGGTGGCACGGGGGTCTTGCATTTATTAAGGTTTAGGGATCACATTTGGGGCCACGGTTTACATGTACATTTTTGCTTACTTGTAGGAATTCCAGTCTTTCACTTGGGGAAATAATTTAGGGGGTTTTGTTTTAATCTTATTTAATTTAACTCATGTTTCCAAATGGCTCATTCATAATTAATTATTCATCCTCATATATTAGGGTATTTTTTCAAAATTTCAGGCTCGATCCAGAATGAAAAATTCATTCAGGTAAACTTTGTATAATTCTAGCTTAAAAATGTAGTTCAACGCAGTGGCTTTTTGAATCACATTTTTAAAGCAAAAAAACTATAAAAAAAACCATATGCATCCAAACTATTGTTATAACTAATATTTACTTAGGGGTTTTAGAATGGGTCCAAAGGCTGGTGGGGTTTGTAGTAAAATGGAAAATAGAATAATTCACTAAAAGCACTTTTTTTACTTACGATCGAAAAAAAAATAAATACGGGAGGGAAAATGTCTTTCTGTTTAAAAACTTACATAATATAAAAGTCAAATGATTTAGGGAATATTGTTATTAAAAAAATAGATTTATATGTTAGGTTTTATCTTTATACAATTTACAAACAATTCAAAGTTGTAAAAATAAAAACAACAATTAAACGAAGGGGAGGGTCAAATTAGGGGCCTTACTACGGTTCAAATTGGGGCCTGTAACTTTAAAGTAACTTTCGAAATCTTAAGTTAAATTTCTGTAATGGGGGTTCGTCGTAATAAAGAAAAATTGGAGCTATTAAAAATAATCTTAGGGGAGTAAAAACTTTCCATTGTATGATTGCATAATAAATAAATCTTACAGAGATTTATAGAACTGTTAATTTTGTTTATTTTTTTAAGGTCGGGTTTTTTTATTGGCCACTTTGGTTATAAGCCACAAAACAAAAATAACATTTTTTTTTTCCTACAAATATAAAAAACAATTAACTAACCCATCTTAAACAAAAGCTTATGCCAAATTATTGGATATTTTTTTAATATAACTAATAGGGATCTTGTTCGTATTATCATGATTGCAAGTACCTTGAAAAAATTTGAAAAAAATTCAACACCAGCTTGGTTTGTTCTTGGGGGAACTTCATGAAGGTAAAAACCAATTTCAATTGCACTATTTGAATTTCGTATTGGTTTCAACTCCTCTACTTAAAAAAAAAAAAAAGTAGAAATAAACTTAGTTTGCTAAAAGGGTATAAATGGTATTTGAACAGCTCAAACCGTTATTGAGTATTCAGGATGGATTTTATGTCTTTGCGTGGGAAATGGAATAAAAAAAACATTTTAGAATTTCATAATTCGGCATTATTTGGGGGATACCTGTATAGGGGGGTGGGGTACACATAAAAAATTTCTTTAAAATAATTTTTATTGTGATTGAATTTAAGGGGGATTTAGGGGGATACCTTTTTATTAATGTTCTTAGAAAATTCTTTATAATTTTTACATCTTACAAATGTAAGAGAAAAACTAAATTTACATTTATATAATCTTTGCTTATTACATGTCTTAATTTGGGCCTTGGAGGCTTTGAACTTAATTATTGTGGAGTGGTTTTAATGTTTTCCCCTCTTCTTAGTGGTGGACTTTCATTTTCAAAATTAAATTAATAAATTTTCTTCAGACACCGGAACAATAAAACATTTGCCACACCATATTGCGTTCTTGCAAATAGGTCTTTGCATTATGGTTTTATATTCATAACTGGAAATATTATAACTTGGATTTTATCGATCTAGGTCTCTTTAAAAAGAATTTTCACCAATAAGTCTTAAAAATTTAATTGGGTTTATAAAAACCCTTCCCACAGTCCATTACGTTCTATGTGTATAGATTTTTTTATTTTATTTTGCATAGTCTTTTTTTTCAAGTAAATTATATAAAGGGGAATTTTTACGGGGGATCATAAATAAATATAAAAAAAAAGGATCTTTTACACTATGTAGTTCTTACTATTTAATATTTCTATATTAGCTTATTTTACATATATCGTTTGTTAACGATTCGCGACCTTCCCGCATTAGTAAATTGGGGTGGGAACTATTCCACCCCGTCCCCATGGTAAAAAAGATATAAAATGGATGAATTTTTTCTACATTGTTTTGTGGGAACTTGCTGAAAGAAGAACAAATTGTTTTGGAGTGGGTTTTTCACAAATAGAAGGGGTAGTAATTATTGGGGGAAGTAAGTTATGTATAAACTTAACTACATTGTTTAAATGGGGATTTTACCGAAAAAATTGAAGAAATTTTTGGGGATAGTAGTTAATAATGGAGTAAATATTGGGGAGTCAGTTATGTAACATAACTCATGTTAATGGATTACGAAATTGAAATTTGGGATAGCGTAGCCCGCCTATTTTAAATTTTCACAATAGGAATTAGCGCGCAATATATTTCGACTGTTAAAAGGAGAAAAACTATTTAATTTTTATTATTTTTCCTTTTTATTGATGTTTTGAAACCGGGTCTCTAATCGACCCGGTCATGTCACCGGATCACCGGGTTATCGATTCAATTGGTTTAACCACCGGATCAATCCGTTCTTCCATAACAATTTTTTTTTGCAATGATTAGAAAAAAAGTATATATATAAATTATGAAATATTCCATATATTGAGCATAAAAACTATTTATTAACAAATATAACATGTAAAAATAAAATTACGTCGCAAATATATACAATTAACATGTTTTATTTGTAAAAAACACGGAAAAACCAAACCCGGCCGGGTCTCGAGAACCGGGTTGACCCGGGTCACTCTAAACCCGGCGGGTCTAACCGGGTTTCGAAAATATTAAACCCGGTTTAATTTGACTTGTTTTTTTTGACCGGAACCGGTTGGGTCGAACCAGGTTTCAAAACATTGCTTTTTATGCTTAAACATAGTTTCCGAGTGTTGACTAATCATCAAGGTTTGAACATGTCGTCATGCAAAGTCAAATCGGATAAAGTCTTCCCTTTTCGAAAGGTTGACATTACCATTTCAAATTGTTTGCACCTAGCTAAATTTGAACTTGAGACATCTCACATTTTAGTGATGATAGTCCCAAGCTTTTTTTTACATGTATTTGGTACATATTCCGGTAACCTAGCAAAATTTAAACTTGAGACATCTAAATTTGTTTGGCATACAAATAAAACAAATCGAGCCTAAATACCTAGGCATTTGAGACGATGTGTAAAATTTGTCTAAAATAATTAGAATTTGTCGCAACTTATAAATACCGTTCCAAATACATACATGTATTTGGTACATATTCTGATAATCGTTCCAAATACATATGTAGTCGGCATGATAATTATAAAACGTTCCAAATACATGTGTATTTGGCACTTTGATTAGAAACTGTCCTAAATACATAAGTAATTGGAACGGTTTGTTGGCGACCGTTCCAAATACTTATTCTTTTGGCACGATTATTCAAACGGTACCAAATACACGTATTTGGCACTCTTTTTTTACCGTCCTAAAAATTTTCGTCCTAAAAATTCCTTTTTCTTATAGTGGTACATATTCTTGCTATGAAATTTTTGATGGAATATGGTAGTCGGTTCCTCAAGTTATACGTTAGAAATACGTGAGCCTATTGGGGGCACACGCGTTAAACACTTAGAGTATATTTTACTTCACGATAAATATTTAAATGGTCGTTATTTACCGTTAATTGTTTAACTAGTATAACGAATGTTTAAATAATAAACCCGAGGGACTAAAAACGAACAAAACCCGAACCCGTGGGTGGTCTATTGTATCCGAACCCCAAGAGGGTACTAGAGGGGTGTTTGGGTTGGTTTTAGAGCAAGAAGGGGGAAAAAGAAAGCTATGTTTTCTTGTTGTACAAGAACTAGGTTAGGGTTGGGAGCCTATATAAACCACCACCCTACACCTCATTCTTAATTCAATTCACAACAATCAAATCCCTAAAAACCCTAAATAGTTTCGGTTTCCCTTCCCCCCTTGTTCGACCGAATTAAATCCCACAAGGGATTTTCGGTTCCTTGTTTTCCCTCAACCGAATTCGACAAAACCCCTTTAAGGGTTTTCGGTTTTCTTATTTTCTTTGATTGACGATACAAGATCACATGTAGGAGTCTGTTTGGTGGTTTTCCATGCTCGACGATCACAAAACCCAATTAAGGGTTTTCGGTTTCTTTGGTTTTCGGTTAGAACCGAATTCGGGTATTCGGTTATTTGGTTTTCGGTGAAAACCCTAATTAGGGTTTCACTTGGTTTTCGATACAAGCTCACAAGGGTGTGTTTGGTTATAACACTTGGTGTTTGTTCGTGAAGGTAGACTAGCAATCAACTCATACTCGGTTGACGTGTTTGTGTGAGCAATCGTAGAGGCATTAATTTAACTGCTATTTATTTTCAGGATCTAAAGCTTAAAGGTTAGTTTACTTCCTTTTTATTATGTGTTAATCTTATGTGCTAAAACTAGATCCATCCCGCTGCATACTCATAGCTAAACTGGTTACCTAGTTTATTAAATCCCAACAGTGGCATCACGAGTCAACTCGTTTTGGCATTAGGGTTACACTTTTGATTTATATCATGTCTTGAATTATACACGCTTAGATTTAATTTATATGCTTGATCTGCTGCGTTTTATATTTTATTTATTGTTATCTTGCAAATATGGCAAAGATTATGCAAATCCTTGCCATAATTAAATAAAATTTGTAAATCTAGATCTTGAAAACTATTAATGGTTAATATAGATTAAAAAGGAATAAAATTAAATTGTTAATTTAGTAGATTTGTTTCCTATTATTATAGATCACACTATATATATAAAAGATCTTCATTTTTTATGGTAACTAAAATCTTTTATTTTTGGAAACTAGATCTTTTACATATTTAGTATGATTTTGTCTATCCTTCCGGCCATAAGACATACTCAATAACTTTTATGATCAATGGGGCGATCTAGACACATTGATGAAAACCTGGTGAGGGTCTTATGGTTCTCCAATTGGGAAAGACTCGCTTGAGAACTCATTTTATATGTTTACTTTTTTATTTAATGTCATCTTTAGTTTTAGTCTTTTATGTGCATATTTTTACTTGATTACTCGTGTACACGCCTAATATGTATGCAATATGGACTAATACTAATAGTGAAAGATGATATTAAAAATAGTATGTTAATTACACGTTTAAATACATGTTCATTTCAACACACGGTGAATGGATTGGACACCCGAAAATACGCTCTTGGGAAGGAAGGTACGGGGAAAAGGAAGGAAGAAGAGAGGAGGTGGGGAGTTTTGGAAGTCTCTCTACAAGGGATGGGTTGCGGTCGGCTACTTCCTGTTAGGCAAATCACTATGGACTGGGGGGTTTGGAAAACATAACCAGGGAGGCGGAGGGATTGGGGGGAAAGGGATAAAACAACCCTAGGGAGGGGGATAAGTTCAGTGGGGAGATCTTATTTGGGGGATGGGATAAATAAGGACACAAACGAATGGACGGGGAATATCTGGGGCGGGATCAACGCGAAGAGGATGGAAAGGGGATTCATATGGAATGGGGGTTAATTGGAGGGGAAGGAAGGAGGGTAATGGATGGATTAATGTGGAAGGAACGATTTAGGAGGAGGGGTTCAGGGGAAGGACTAAATGGATGGAAGGGAAAGAATAGGAACATGGGAGAAATATTCAGGGGAGGGAGGGGAGAGATACCAGGGGGAAGGCGGAACCATAGGGGGGGGGTGGGAGGTCGGGGGAAGTAAACCAAACAAGGGATATTCTATAGGGGAGAAACCAAGGTCTTAAGGGGGGGAAGTGGTTGCGAAGGGAACGGACAAGGACGGAAAGAAGGGATAGGGAAAGGAAACAAACTGACTACAATCAGTAGGGGGCGGAGCAAGGTCCAGGGGAACTGGGCGGGGAGTAAAAGGGTACTAAGGGATCGGGGGACCCTCAACGCTGGCTTGCGGGATGAACTGGTTGGGGGTCTACTTAGGGGCAGGAGGGGGGGAAAGGAGGGAGGAAACCGGATGGAATGGATTGGGTCCGGGAGGAAGATAACTGGATAGAACCTTGGGACATGGACGAAAAACAATACGCTGGGAATGGTGGGGAAGGTGGACTTATACTGGAGGAAAAGGGGGAAAGGTAATCAGGAAAAGGAGGAAGGTAACACAGGGAGGAGGATGAGGGGGGAACTTAATCCCGATTTGGATGGAGGAAGAAATTATTTCAGTGGAATAAAGAAATTATAGGGAGGAAGAACGCTCCCACATTAAAGGAGGGGATCGGAATGAGTAATCAAATGGAAACCACTGGAGGAAGGAAAGGGAAACGGAACACTCACCCGGGGGGGGTGGAGTAAGAGGCACGTGGTTTAAATATGAATACTAACGGATTTCAAACATTAACGGGTGGAGCACAGGGGAAAGGACCTGGGTGAGTTGGAAAAACGATATCGCTTGGAATCTGGATAGGGGAAAACTAAGGAGGCCACAAAGGGATATGGGATCGTGGGGAAATAATTAAAGAAATTTATTAAAATGGGAAGGGGAATTTCACTGGGGAGGAAGGAGTTTTGGCCAATATAGGGTAAATACGTGGTAAACCCGGGGATTTGGAAGGGGGGGGTGGGCAATAAAGGAAAAATCGGAAGTGGACCCAGCGCGAAGGAGAGAGCTTGGGGAAAGCGGGTACTAGGAGAGGGGGGAATATTGCTAGGGACAAGGAAATTACGGGCAAGGACCTAAGGGTGAATGGAAAGGAAGGGAAGAACTAGATTCTCAGGGGGGGAAAGAGAATTAGGATATGGGAACGAGGGGGGACGGAGGGCGGGGGAGGGGAATTGGGGAGGAAGGAACCCTCATCACCCTTTAAAAGAAGGAAGGAAGGGGGGAAAACGGAATCGGGAGGGAAGAAAGAGAAGGGAAGGTAAGGATAACCATACCATAGGGACAAACTATAACCGGGGGGAGGAATCACCAACTTTGGAGGGGGGAAAAAAGGGGGATGACATGTAGGGACAAAAAAACATGGAAGGTGAAAGCGAGAGGGGACTTATACTGAACCAGGGGGAAGGAGATAGGGGGTCCTAGGGGAGGGGGAAGGAGAAACGGAATCGCGAGGAGGAGCAAACGTGGGAAGGGAAGAAGGCCAATGGAAGGAGAATCCCAAATAGACGGAGGGCTATATGTATTTGGAAAACTTTTGGAGGGGGGTTCATTGGAAATTCATAGCGGTGGAAGGGAAGACGGGGAATTAACATTAATTCCGAATGGATAGGAGGGTCTTCTTCTTAAGTTGATCGGAAAATGGAGGTAAGGGGGGGGAAGGCCCGGCTGGGTAACCAAAGGATATCATGGAATAAAACGGAACAGGAAGGAATCATTCGGAAAGAGGGGAGGTAGCGAAGGAGGAAGGTAAAGAATACCATCTAAAACTCATACTTAAGGATCACCTATGGTGGAGGAAGAACGGTGTTTCAGGAAAAATAACAGTTCGGGTAGGATTGGGGTTATGGGAAAGGGGAAAAAAAAAAAAAGGGAACGGGGAAGGGGGGGGGGAGAACGGAAAGGGGACAAACTTTGGAATGGATGGAGGAGGGGGTAAAAGGGAATGGAAACTCCTATCGTTTCTTCCGCATTGGGGAATTCATGCTCAGGAAGGGGGGCTAGATACCCTATCTAAGGGGAGGGAAGGAGGAAAGAAGGAATTAAGTGAAGACAAACTGAAGGAAGGATAGAAAGGAATAGGAAACACCGGAAGAGGAAAAGGAAATACGGGGATTAATCGGAGTGGGGGGGGAGCGGGGGATTTTATCTAATTAAACATATAATAGGCTTGTGAAGGAAGGAGTGGATTAAATAGGTAGGAAGGTAAGGAGGGGTTGGGGTAGGGATTGGGGAACAAAATAACTTTGGACAATGTTAAATAAAAGGGGATCACTAAAATACCGGGGAGAATGGAGTTTGGAATCCGGGACTACTGGGAAGGACCTTTACAACAACGTTCTTATGGTAGTGGAAACCCAAGGCAAGGGAATCACCCGCTTTGGTTGGGAGGGGACGTGGGTGTAAAACGGGAAAAAACTGGGGGGGAGTGGGACCAGGGGGGTGAAAAACTGAGAGGACATGGGAGGGATAAGGGGTGAATAGGGTATACAACAAATACCCCAGGGGGAAGCTCATTAGGGTTCAAAGGAAGGGGGGAACTCCAGGAAATATAACTATATATCTCGGGGTAGGGGTCCAATGGATTATGGATTCAAAAAGGGAAAGGAGGGTCGTAAGGAAAATAAGGAGGGGAGGTAAAACATCAATTATCAACAAACGAACATGTGGACAGACTGAGGAATAACCACGGTAGACTCGGAGGGGTGGGGGGTAGGGGAAGGGGGGGGGGGGGGCTAAACCCGGGGGGAATTGGAAGAGGGAAGGAAGGTTTACCCAACCACGCTTGGAGGAGGTAGGAAGGGGAACGTTAGGGGAGGGAAAGGGAAGGATAGGGTCACGGAATCGTTGTCAAACAAATGCCGGAAGGGTTTCAACGAACTTGCTCGGAATAGGTGGGGACAGGAATAAATAGGGGGCAACAGAAAAAAAAATCACCCCCCCCCCCCCCCCCCACGTACTAACTATCTGGTGGAAGTAGGAGTGGGTGGCAATGGGAAAGAGAGGCAATGGGGGGAAGGGACTGGGGAGGGAGGACTAGCGGAGGGTGGGGAAGGAGGATAGGGGAATGGGGAAGGGGAACGGGAAAAAATATTAAATTCAGATGCTTCACAGGGGGGGTCTTAACACACAGGATGGAGACAGCCCGGAAGGAACGGCGGGGACCCGGAGAAGTGGAATGCCCTAAAACTTAACACCACCTTTGGGACGAGGGGAAGTTTAGGATCGCAAAAACGGTGAAAGGGTACTTGGATGACCTAGGGGAGGGGGGGGGAAGAACCCCCACGGAGGGGATTCCAACTAGGATGGAAACAATCCACCATCTTAGGAGGGGAAGGAACGGGGGAGGAAAGGATTGGGAGGGAAGGAGGATGGAAACTATTGTCAGGGAAGGGAAATCTTTTATCCTTACTGGGGAAGAGGAATCCAGGCAGGACACTGTGGGGAATAAATTACATCGAGAATCGGAGGGGTCAGGGGTATTAATTTGGAAATAGAGGGGGGAACGAAGGACCTGGAACAAGTTACTGGTCCGGATATTACAATATAGGGAGAACCAGGGAGTGGAACTGGGGAAAAAACATTAGGTGGGTGGAGGAGGAGGAGGAAAGGTTCTAACCGCTCAACCACCTCAAACAACTAAATCGGGGAAAAGGATACGTGGAAGCAACAACAATAAGTGACTAACCAAAGGAGGACAGTCCGGAGGAAATTCCCAGGAAGAATCTCTGGAAAGGGTAGGAAAAGGAGGACAAGGGCCAAAATAAACCGTAAATCGCCACGGTGGGGAGGGACGGGGAAGCGGGGACTCTTCTGGAATGTTAAAATGGAAGGGAGACCTTACCTAATCTGAGGGGAGCGGCAAGGGTGGCGGGAACGTGGAATGGAAGGGCAACCGATTGGGGTTTGGGAAATCGCAATTTCTTGCTAAGGAACTAGTAGGGATGAGGAGGGGGAGGGGAGGACGAAGGAAGAGGGACGGGGGAAATGGGGGAGGAGGAACTGGGCCTGGGCTTTCTGAAGGGGAGGAAGTATCACGGGCATATTCTAAGGGGAGGAAGGGTGGGATGGTTCTCCACCTGGGATTGAATGTAAAGGAGGGAAGAGGAAGGTAGGAAATGGGGCGAGAATGGGTGGAAGGAGGAGGTGGGAAGGATACAATTTCTAACTTTTATACTTTCATGGAAGCCAAGGAAGGAAAGGAGGGGATGGAAGTGAAATAAACTCTATACCAACACCAAAGGTTTGGGGAGGAGGGTGGGCCAAGTACTCCAACCAGGGGAACATGGAAAACTAGGTGGAAGGATTGGGAATTCACGGGGGAAGAGGTGGGGCTGGAAGGGACAACATGGGGCCATCAGAAGATATGGGGGGGTAAAATGGGGAGAATCCAGGAATGGGGGGCGACCGGAATGACTTTACAAGTGTATCTCCCTGGCGGAGAAATGGGAGGGGAAACCCGTAATGGTTACCCGGGAGGAAGGAAACGGATGGCCCACGACAATCTTACCGGGAGAGGAATAACGGGGTAAAAGGTAAAGTGTTATAGGAGTGGAGTAATGGGAAACGGAAGGAACATAAAATACCTAAAGGAGGGGAAGTGGGGAGGGGTTAGGGGGAGGAAGGGAAAAGGGGACAGGGGGGGGGACAATTTGGAAAGGACCCAAGGGGACCCACGGAATCTAAATATGCAGTTGAGGAAGACTCGCTTGAGAACTCGGATTTTACATGTATACTTGTTTATTTAATGTCATCTTTAGTTTTAGTCTTTTATGTGCATATTTTTACTTGTTTACTCGTTTACACGCCTAATATGTTTGCAATATGGACTAATACTTATAGTGAAAGATGATATTAAAACTAGTCTATTAATTACACGCATGAATACATGTTCATTGTGACTTATTATTTGTTTCGTGGAAAACTTGATTTTTTGAGAAAATTAATAAGACTCTAAAATATGAAACTTGATTTCAAGATTAATTAAAAACTAGACATTATAGATTGTTGGGAAGTACGGCTCATCCACTAGAACAAACTATAAGAGAAGTTTAAGGCGGAGTAGTTAAATTCCTAAAGAATCCAGGTTTTTAATAAGCTTCGCGCTGACCTGGTTCTCCGCTTCTTTGCACGTTCGATTAGAGTTACCGTGAACCAATTTAATCACTACAATGTCATATATAAAAAATCTTAAAATTAGTGCTACAAAGTTGTTTTACATGCCTCTTTGTACACGCGTTTGACACTTTTATGTATATACCCCATAGTTAAACTTTAAGTCAATGCCATCTAACCAAGAACACGTGCATTTGGCTTGGCCGCTCTAGTCAGACCTCAAGGTCATTCCAACCCATGGCAATTATGGTTCACTGGTCAGACCTCTAACTATTTTTGTGCGTTCTTGCTTGGTATACTTAAATCGGGTAGTCTTGGTCAGACCTCGTGCTCGAGGCATAAGATGAGAACTAAACATGCTCTTGACATGATTACGTGTTTACTAATGTCTAGACCGGTCTTATAAATCTAAGAGTTGCATCAAATGCAATTAACGCTCGTCGCTTACCTATTGCCTTACTTGTTTTCGTATTGGTCAGACCTTTGTTAATAAGTGGGAGGTTAAGTTGGGTCTTAGTCTTAATTAGTAAATTAATTGGGTAGTTAATTCTATTACGAATTTAATTATCGAAAATACTAATAAAATTGAACTTTTTCTAAATTGTAGATGACTACCACCGTAGTAAACAATTTGTTATTCATGTCGTTGTTTGAAAAACAAAAATTAACTAGAAACAACTTCATGGAATGGTATCGCAATCTTCGGATTGTGCAGTCTACTGAAGACAAGTTACCATTCCTAGAGCAACCAATACCTGCTTTGCCAGTTCTAGCTGAAGGACAAGTAATTCCTTCGGATATCGTGACCATGCATCAAGATTAGGTCAAGGCTCAGAAGGTAATTGCTGGTCTAATGCTTATGACCATGGACCCAGATATCCAAAAGAATCTGTAGCACCTTGGTACTTATTACATGCTAAAGGAACTAAAAACGTTGTATGTACAACAGGCAGATTAGGAACTTCTTCAGACCGTGCGAGAATTTCACAAGTACAAACAAGAAGAAGGGCAGTCTGTTAGCTCTTATGTTCTCAAAATGAAGAGCTATATAGACAACTTGGAACATCTCGGTCATGCTATGACTCAAAACTTATCTATCAGCCTTATCTTGGTTTCACTAAGGAAGGAATATGATGGTTTTGTGCAAAATTATAACATGCATAGCATGGGAAAGACCGTGACTGAGTTGCATGCTATGCTAAAGCTACATGATCAAACTCTCCCTCCAAAAGAAGTTGCACCTGCTCTTCATGCTATAAGATCATGAAGGATCCAGAAAAACCAAAAGAAGAAATCGCATAAGGCTGCTAAAAGGAATCAAGGGAAAGGCAAAGCAAATATGGGCTATGCACCTGTGCAGGCGCCAACGTTTGCTCCCAAACCTAAGAATCCTCCAACACCCAAGAAGGATAATCAAGCGAAGGACGCGATCTGCCACCAATGTGGTGAAGTGGGTCATTGGAGAAGGAATTGTCTCATTTATCTCGCCGAGTTGATGAAAAAGAAGAAGCTATCTCAAGGAGCTAGCACTTTAGGTATTTTCATCATAGAACTCTACTGTTTTCCTAGTACATCTTGGGTTTATGATACGGGTTGTGGTACTAACATTTGTATAACTACTCAGGGTCTTAGGGGAAGTAGGAAACTGAAGCCAGGAGCTTTAAGTCTGTACATGGGCGATGGTCATCGTGCAACAGTTGAAGCTATTAGAGAATTTCATTTGTGTCTTCCTAGTGGGCTTGTTTTAATCTTACGCAATTGTCATTATGCTCCCTCTATTACACGAGGCATCATTTCAGTTTCACTTTTGTACAAGGATGGTTTTGTTAACCGCTTTGAGAATGATAATTCAATTTCTATTTCTAGAAATAATTTGATTTATTTTAATGATATCCCACAGGATGATATTTATGAAATTGTTTTGTTTTCTTCTGTTACAAATGATAGTTCTATATATGCTGTTAGCAATAAAAGAGCCAAGATTAACTTGGAGTCTGCTCTCTTGTGGCATTGTCGTCTTGGACACATTAACAAGAAACGCATAAAGAAGTTGCAACATGATGGGCTTCTCAATTCAACTGACATTAAGTCTTTTGAAAAATGTGTTTCTTGTATGTCTGGCAAGATGGCAAGAAAACCTTATTCACATCAAGTGGAAAGGGCCAAAGATCTACTTGGACTAATCCGCACCGATGTATGTGGTCCATTTAAGATTATGTCAAGACAAGGAGCTAGCTACTTCGTCACTTTTACTGACCACTTTAGTCGTTATGTATATGTTTACTTGCTTAAACATAAACATGAAGTGTTTGAAACTTTTAAAGTGTTTCAAAAGGAAGTAGAAAACCAACTCGGGAAGACTATAAAATCACTACGTTCTGATCATGGAGGTGAATATATGAGTCAAGAGTTTTTGGATCATCTAAGGGATCATGGGATTATTGATCATAGAACTCCTCCCTACACGCCACAACATAATGGTGTGTCAGAGAAGAGAAATCGAACACTGCTAGACATGGTTCGATCCATGATGAGTCAAACTACTCTTCCAAAGTCCTTTTGGGATTATGTCATTGAGTCTGCTGCACGCATTCTCAACATGGTTCTAACTAAAAAGGTTGATAAGACAGCATACGAAGTATGGCATGGGCAAGCCCTTAAGCTATCTTACTTAAAAGTCTGGGGTTGTGAGGCACTTGTTAAGCGTGATACACTTACCAAACCTGACAAACTGGAACGCAGAGCTTTTATGTGTATCTTTGTAGGACACCCAAAGGAAACCATGGTATATTCTTTCTACTACCCACCTGAGAACAAAGTCTTTGTTGCCCGGTATGTTGAGTTCTTTGAGAATGATGTTATAGATCATGAAACAAGTGGGAGTCTAGAAGATCTTAAAATTATTTAAGAAAAAGATACACATCCTTCTTTAGACACTAGCTTAGATCATGAAGAGGATGATCAAGAAATTGATGAACCTTAAAGTGATATCAATCCCATTTGTAGGTCCACAAGGACACGCCGTCCCACAGATCGATTGTGTTTATACGTCGATGCTGAGGAACATGAGTTAGGGGATCTCGGTGAACCTGCTAACTATAAAGCCGCATTGTTGGATCCTGAGTCTGACAAATGGCTTAATGCTATGAATGTGGAGATGCAATCCATGAAAGACAATGAAGTTTGGGAGTTAGTTGATCTTCCTCCTGACGGCAAAACCGTTGGTTATAAGTGGCTCTTCAAAAAGAAGACCGACATGGATGGAGTTGTACACACCTATAAAGCTCGTCTTGTAGCAAAGATCTTCACTCAAACCCTAGGGATTGATTATGAAGAAACCTTGATATGTTGGCGATCCGGGGCATTTCTATTGGTTGATTTGACGCGGAATGATTCAAGGGCTTGATCAAGAGTTAGTTATTAATGGAGGGCTATGATTAAATGGATGGAGGAGCGTATGAAGATCTAAAAGCTTCATCACCAGGCTATAAATAGAAGTTATCACACACAGAGTTGAATATCTAGGAGTAGGGTAGAGTAGAGTAGGTTAGAATAGCTTATTTTCAGCTTATTTGTTTTTTTACTTAATGTAATTTTCAGTTAAAAGCCATGTAACTTTCCTTTATTAATAAAATTGCAATTTACTTTAAAACGGTGTTTTACTTTTTTATGAGAATTTTTGTTATATATGATACTAAGCCTTAAATAAGCTCAATTAGTTCTGAATAAGCTGTTTTTTGTTCACTTATTCTCTCTAAGCTCAAATAAGCATCTACAAAGCTTATTTGAGCGAAATTGATTGGTTATGCTAGGAAAAAGAAGATAAGCATTGGATGAGAAGATGGCCTTGGATGAGCTTATGGGTATTTAGATTTGCTTATATATAAGCTGGGTTGGTTTTTAGAGCTTAATAGGTACTCAACTATCCCTGTTTAGTTGGGATCAAAGGTTCTAATTCTCTTTTCATTTCAAAGCTCAATCTACTGATTTGCTTATTTTTACTTAATTTTAGCTTAATCTGCTTATTACTGGCTTATTTTAGTTTAGATTTGCTTAATTCTGCTTATATTTGTTATTTGATGCTTATCTAGTTTAATTTTTAGTATAAATCTTTAGTTTGTAAGTATTAGTCATAAAACAGTTAAAAACCATAAAAATTAGCATTAGCTTGTAGCTTATTATTCCAACTTATTTAGTTGTTGAAATTTTCTTATTAGGTTTGTTTTTAGCTATATACTATCTGGTATTAAGGTGTTGTGCTTTAAATCTCAAATTTATAAGTTTAAAATAGGAATTTACATCTTAAAGGGGTGTTTGGTTCAGGCAGTACACTACTTATGTTAGTCTTTGCCCTTGGCCATTTATCTCTTTAGATTGAATTAGAATCTCATTGTTAGGTTTATAAGTTTAGGATTTGTAAAGTTTTATAGGTTAAAATTAGTTTTGATCAAGTTTGTGTGTAGTTTTTAAATCTGTTTGCAATTATCCAGTTCTATATGCATTTTAAGCTCAATTCTGTTTTAGCTAAATTTGTGACTCAATTGTTCTTGTTTTGGTGTTTAAGAATTGTAGGAATCAAGAGTAATATACATGCATTTGTTAGTATTAAGTTCTGGTTTAAAATGTGTCAAATGCATCAGATAATAAACTAGGACTTATAGGCATTTTCAAATTAAAGTTTCAGTAGGTTAAAATTGGAATTAGCATTCAATATTTAGCATACTAGTAGTTTGTAGGACATATTTCATCTGTTTGAGCTTAGTTTAGAATAACTTGCTTATTTTGTCATCTGTTTTTAAGCCTTCTTTTAGCATTTTGTCTTTTAAAACCAAAAAGTTTATTCAGCTCATACTGAGTATATAAGCAGTTTTCAATTAGTCTTTTCTTGATCATTTGATTTTCAAAATAGTTTTTAAAAGCTGTTTTAAGTAGATTTTAGGTCAAGGTTTTAAGTAGAATAAGTCAAAAGTCCATAAGGATCCTTTAGCTTATTGAAAAATAAGCTTAAAGTTACCCTAAGAGACTGTTTGGTTAGCAGTTTGTACTAAAAAGCTATTTTAGATTTTTAGCTTATTGTTTGTAGATTTTAGCTTAATTCTTGCTTATACTTATTAGTTAGGTTAGTTTTTAGTGGTTAATAGCTTATTAAGGTTAGGATTTAGCTTATCTTGTCTTTTCATTAAAAATCCAAAAAAACATAGAAAATAAGCATAAGTAGTCTTTTCATTTAACCTTTTCACTGCTTATTTGAATTTCAAAATGTCTTTTGTTTATTGTTTAGAGTAGCTCATAGGCCAGGCTTAAAGGTAGTATAAGCTAGATTATCATAAGGATCCGTTTGATTGCTTAAAAATAAGCTCAAAGATGCCTGGTCAGGCTGTTTGATAACTGGTTTTGTAAAAAGTGCTTAATTCTCTTTTTCAGCTTATGGCTTGTCATTTTAGCTCAAGGTTAGTCCAAGCAGCTTATTAGGGAAATGTTAGGTTAGGGTTAGTTTAGAAGTTGCTTATTTTGCTAGGTCATAGCTTATTTTTAGCTTCTTAGTTGCTTAAGTTTTTATAAAAAATAAAAAAGAAGTTTTATATAATCTGTAGCTTTTCAGCTGATTTCTAGCTTATTTAGAGAGTTTCAAAAATAGTTGCTTTTATTAAAATTGATAGTTTTTAGTTTTTCTACAACTTTGCTTTTTAGGATTTTGCAAAAATAAAAAAAAGGAAGAGGGGAAATCCAAGGTGAGCAAGACTCGAACCCTCCCTCCTCAACCTTTTATAACACTCAACACAACACACATAAACCACTGCGCCCTTGGGACTTTTACATCCTAAGGTGCACCTTTAATACTTTTAACACCTTTTTGAGTTTCTTTTATAAATAAGCACTTCGTGTGCTTTTCTGCTTTTTCCCGGCTTATTGAGTTTAGCACTTTAGGATTTTATATTTTTCTTGTATTCTGCTTATCATAAGCTACTTTTAGTAATTTTCTTAGATTTTTAACTCAACGTTTAGCATTTTTAATCATTTATTTTCATTTAAAACTTTAAAAAAATCATAAAAAATAGAAAAATAATCAAAAAAATAAAATTCATTTTTCTAAAATTTTCTCTTATAATATTTTAGGCTTAGGTTTAAAATTTCCTTTCGTAGGGTTAATATTTTGAAATTTCACTTTTTAAAGAACGAGATTTCATTCCCGTTCTTGTTTTCTTCATTTTTCAACTTTAAGTGTTCTCGTTTTAGGATTTCTTTAGCATTTCTTCTGAAATAGTCAAATAGGATTAGAAATAGTTTAGAAAATCATTTTAAGTTTAAATATAGATAATTTAGGTTTTAAATATCGCGTTTTTAATTCCTGTTTACATTTTATGCTTACGTGTTTAATTTTTAATTCTTGTTTACTTGTTTTTATGCATTTATCTACTTGTAATTTATATTTAGTAGGATTTATAAAACACCAATCAACTCTTTTCAAAACCATTCAAAACGCGCGATCACGGACTTAACCGATTTTCAATTCACACTTCTTCGAGGGAAAACGACCATGGAGGTTTTGGAGACAACTTTGGTTAAAAGTTTGTTTCTCGAACCCGACGGAAAATACTTACTATACTATTATTTGATATAATCCTTATATACTTATATATTATATTATATATATAGTGTGTTTGGACGCGTATCAAATTTTTGGCGCCGCTGCCAGTGAGGTGTGTTACTACTATCGTGTTTCATTCGAAGATTAGTGTTTTGAAGAACCTTCCTCGTGAAGTTATTTTCCGTTTGTGAATATTTTACACTTCTATTTTCTTTTATTTTAATATTAAAAATAACCATTTGTTAATCGTTGTTATGGCTCACCTTTAGATTACGTGCTATAAGGAAACTTTAAGGCGGGTTTGATCAACATCATCCAAAAGGAGAAGGGTTATTCTAAATAGCGCCTCGCGCTTACCAACTCCTCGCGCTTTCTTGTACGTATTTTTAGAGAGCTACCGTGCACGTTTAATTTTCGATTACCAAAAATATTTTTTTTATTTTAATTCCTTTTCTTATTAATTATTTTCAAAAACCTAAAAATATTCTCCGTTACCTCTTATCCGTTTAATTCTTATCTTCTTTATCCTCTATTCAGTTTAATTCTTTGGCATGTCTTCGTATAACCATGTTGGTTGCTCGTATTGTGGAGGTCCGTTTAATGGTGGAAATTGTACGAGCTGTCGTAGTGTAGGATCTGGAGATGAGTTTGTCTATGACCCAAATCCTTATTCTTATAATGAAACACCGAACTTCTTCAACCAACCTCCACAATACCAATACGAGACATACTCGTATGAGTTTTGTGGAGGGGATTTTCATCCGGGTTACGATTGTCAAACAGGAAACACACCCGTCTTTGACCAGGGTCCCTGTTACAATCAAGACTTTGGATTTAACCAACCTCTACATTATTTTCCGAGTCAGCCACAACAAATTCTTTGTGATAATTGCGGGGTTCTTCATGAAAATGTTCAGTGTCAACCGATGAACCAAAATTATGATCTTAATTTTTGTTATGATCCGATTTATTCCGGTTTTGACCAATATCAACCCCCGCAGTTTTCCGAAATTCATCATCCTCAAGCAACGGATACGGAATTGTTGCAAGCTAGAGAAAATCTAATGGAAGCTATAAAAGCCTTTTTAAAGGAGTATGATCATATACCTCCTGAAGAAAAGTGCATGGCTTTATTACTAGCTGAGGAGAGATTTCTTAAAATTAAGCAAGTTATGGAAGAAGAGCAGAATCAACCCGAAGTTATGCAAGAATTGCTACTTAAGCTTATGAATGATTTGCAAATTCTTAAAGGAATTCAACAAGAGAAGGAGAAGCCGGCAGCTCAAAGTTTTACTCCATATGAAAATTTTTCTATGATCAACGATGTGGAAGTGTTAATGAAAGACATTTACACCTTCTTAAGGAAGTTTAGTCGTATACCTTTTGGAGTAACACCAAAGGTTATATTGATAGCTTGGGAGAGATTTGGCGAAATTAAGTATGCTTTGACGGACGAGCAATATCAACAAGAGGATATTCAAGAATTGATGAGTAAACTCCTTGAAGATGTGCGAAATATTAGTGAAGAGCTATCAGAATATATTAATTGTCCAAGCTGGAATCGTCCTATTTTCTACGACAATGACGATGATGAGTATACTATTATATATAGCAAGCCTAAAGCAATCACACCCGACTTACCGACCGTGGAGCCCGATAACTCTCTAAGTATGGGGGACGAGCATCTTAGCACTATTCTGGAAATGGAATCGGACGAAATAATAAAGTCTAGTGTTGAGAACCTTGTCCCAATCCCAAGTGAGTCCAAGGGTATTTCCGACGATACGTGTGATATGCCCGTTGGTGAAGATTCTTCTACTTTTGATGCTTTGAGCGATCATTCTGAGATTTTATCCGATTCAAACGATGATGATACTTCGAGTGATGACGATTCTTTTGAGGACATCGAGTACGTTAGCTTAGAAGAGGTGAATGATGTTGACCAAGAAGAGAAAGAGTTTGACTTAGAAGATATTCTTCAAATCCAAGACGTTATTCTTCGTAAGAAATTATTAAACATCAGTCGTCTTATTACTAATATCGAATCTTTGAAAGACAACCCTACTCCTGATCGTGTGCTCAAGTCTCCCTCTTCATTTCCTATCCCCGTCACGGATAGTGATTCGTTCTTTGAGGAGTCCGATACTTCTCTTTCTCATTTGGATAATTCTTTACCCGAATTCGAGACTTTTAGCGATCATACGGAAGAGACGAGAAGTGGCAGTACCACTACTCATACTAATAACTCTCTTCCCGAGTATGATTCGTTTCTTTTTGAGATTGAGCCCGATCAGGGAGGGTTGACTAGCGTTGTTATTTCTGATAATTCAAATGACCCTCTTTTGGAACTTCCCGAGTTTGAATAATTTTATTCGTCATTTCCTCGTCCTCCTCCGGAACCACCGGATGTTGAAAATTGCTTAAATTTTGAGCCCGATACGGCCGTGATTAACAATTTTGATGAGCTTAATGTAGATGAATGTTTTTACCCAGGGGGAGGTGAGATTAATATTTCTCAAAATGTTGAAAATGATGATTCCTTCACAGTTGTCATTCGGACTTTTCTCCCGTTTCTCACCTACCTTGCAGATTCTCCTTTACTTCTCTCCACCGGGAATGAAGACACCATTTTTGACCCTGGAATCTCCACTTAGAGCCGGTGGCATCTCATCGGGATGGAACTTTCATGTGCTTTAATGTTTATCCAAACATTAATGAAAGCCCGATTGAGATTTTATTTTCCATTTTGCTTCCCCATGGACAACTTAATTCGGGGTCGAGTCAAGCTCATGACTCGGTTAACAAAACAAGCGTTTCTATCTTCTCATCTATTTTCTAACAATTAATGTGAGGGGGCTAGCCTTTCTTTTCTCGTGTTTCGTGTTTTGTAATTTCTATTGTCCAGGATTGCCAAGATTTTGAAGACTCTCGTGTTTATGGTTTTGTCCATTCATACATTCGAGCTTCATATCCTCAACTTCATTTAGGGAATCTAATATCCTAAAATCTTATCGACTAAGGCTTATCTTTAGCATAATTAATAAATGGCTTTAGATTTGCGTAGAGACCCCTTTATATCAAGAATATGCATTGGAATTAGTATGGGGGAATCTCACATTGAGGACAATGTGTAGTTTTAGTATGGGGGGAATCTTTCGATTTGATTGTGCCTTTGCCCGTTGTTCTCATGTACCCCATTTTCCCGCCAAAATTTTAAAATTTAAAATTTTCAAAAATAAAATAAGTGTTTTGTCACAATTTTGACTTTCCTGCTGGGTAGAATAAGAATAAATTTTGACTCGATCGAGCGTGTTGAGCTCTAGCTTGTTCCTTAACATTTAGGCTAAGCGTTCGCGGAAATTCGCGAAGAACAAAAAATGATAGAGTTGATTATGAGTTGGATGCTAAACAAGGATTATTTGGAAATCTTAAGAGCTCATGTATGTAATTTGTGGCTTTTTCTCTCATAAGCTCTTAACCGGACTAATCATTCGTGCTATTTTTCTCTCATAAGCTGTTAAAACAGCTGATAAGCTAAAAAGGATAAAACTTAAGAATAAACTGGAAAATGGCTGAAAAGACAGACAGAATGCTAAGTAGGCAAAAAGCTATGAGGCTTAAACTAAGGGCTTTAATCTAGGACTGATAAGCAATATAAAAAAAAGAAATAAGCATAAACAGATATAGAAAAACAACCTTAAAAGCAAATGCAAACACAAATAAGCCAAGGAGATAAGGCAGAAAAGCTAAAAAAATCAAATTAGCCAAAGGGCCAAGACTGCATACAAAAACAGCCTATAAGGTCACTTTGGAGCTTATTTTTAAGCTCTTTATTGGAACCTTATGACCATAAGACTTATATCATTAAAAAGCTAAACCAATAAGCTATTTAAAACTAAAATTAAAAAGCATTTTGAAAATCATTTATGCACTCAAAAAGACTAATGAAAATACTATGGCCTAACTATAAGCTAAACAGCCTAAGGGGGAATTTGAGCTTAAAAATAAGCATCAAACCAGAACCTAATGAACATAAAACTTGAATATTCTTAAATCTTATACTTAAAGCTACAAGAATCCATAAACAATAAGCAGTTTGAAATACAATTAAGCTATAAAAAGGCTTGATGAAAATGGCTTTTTCCTGTTTTGAAAGCTGATGCAATTGACACAAAACTCCAAACCACAAGTGCAGGCCTATGTATCCTTATTTCTAAGACATATTGAGACTAAAACATGTATAAAAACATCACTAAAACAACAGCTTAATAGGATTAAGCATATCAGCTGATATAGAAAGCTAAAAGACCACAGAATCAAACTACATTTAGTTTAAACCTAAAACTTAAGATTTAATTGTTAACTACTTATAAAACCTGACTTATAAACTTAATTTGAGCTTATGAAAAACAACCTGTTAATGACCCAAAAAAAAAAAAAAAAAAAGATCCAGCATACACCTCTTTTTTACAATTATAAATTACCTTATAACCTATAAACTTACCTTTACAAAAAAACACAAACAACGCTTTACATACACTTAACCCGTTTTATACCCTTATACCAAACACCCCCTTAAAAATTTAAATTGCATGTTTACACTACCATAAGATCAAATAAGCTAAAACAGATATAGTAAAAGACAAATAAAGAACAAATAAGTATTAACTAATGAAAATTAAGCACAAATAAGCTGGTAATAAGTAATGACAGAAAATGAGCTTAAAAAGAGAAAAAGTAAAGTACCTTGACTCCTTGCTCAAAACAGGAGTAAACATAGACCTATTAAGCTCTACCTACCCAGCTTATTCAATAAGCAAACTAAAAAATAACCCATATGTCACACCCCGCCAAGGCAGAAACACGAGGCGTAACGTCATGGATATCATCACAACACAATGGTGTCAACAATAGAGAAATACTAAATTCACAACTAAGTAATAAAGACACAATGTGTCATGACAATACTAAAAACCAAAAGAACGACATATTGTATTAATGAAAGAGGGTCTCACCAATACAAGAACAATATCTCACGATCCTAATAGAATCAAATAACATTCAACAAAATCCATGGAATAAACATAAACAAACTCAGGAGCGAACTCTAATGCAATCCTAGCAGTCGCTCTAGCCACTTCTCTTAACCTCAATATTCTCATGAAGCTCACCTGAAAATGATGCTTCTCCCTTGGGGAGAGAAAAACCCTAAATCCAGCCGCCACCAAAAGCCACTCTTTTCACTCTAAAAAATCGATCTTTCTTGTTACTAATCCTTAGATCGTTTCATCTTATGATCTGGTCTAGGGTTTTAGCAATTAAAATCGTATTTCCTTCTTGTTTTTGGTGGGATTCAAGCCGGTTCCTTATTTTAGGGTTCTAGTCGTCAACCCATACACTCCTCTTATGGTAATCTTTGGGAGCCTTCTATCCATTATCCATTTTTTGATCATAAAAATCTGCCCTAATATGTTTCGTGTTAGGGTTTGTGATTTTTATTATCATCTCTTCTAAGGCTGCCGTTTGTGTAACCCTAGATCTTTTTAGGGTTTTGTTTGCTCCTGGCCCACGAACCTCAGATCTTATTGCGATCTATTCAAAATATTTCAAACACTTAGCATCAACTTCTATACCAATTTAAAACATTAAAAAGAGGACTATGAAACTGCACCTGATACATAGCTTCAAAGAAACCAACAAACGCTTCACAAACACTTCACGGATAATCTAACAATTAAGCACACAATAAGACAACCATCACTAGCATCAACCCAATATAATGTAACCTCAACTATGATTGATATCTAAGCTATCTACCATAGTTCTATACTTGATTTAACCCTTTTCCAACTCCTACATATGCCATTTACACTTCAATGCTACACTTTAAATTTTCTGGTTTTTAGCGGAATTTTATACTCACTTACACGTCCTAGACGTACCACTTAAACACTTCCACAATTCAAACAAAAATTCACCATGCTACATTATATGACCTATGGCACCTCTCATCAAGACTCTCCCATAGGCCATTAACCTTTTACCAAGAACCCTTTAGAATTCATTAATCCAAAGTGTCCAGAATTCGTCTAGAATCTGACCCCCTAAAAGTATGTCACTAGCTGACCACTTTAGAACTCATTACATACTTAGAAAAAATTCAGGGGTCACACACAATATATAAACTAACTTCCACGTGATTCTGAGCCTCTAACTAGATGTCTAAGTATTTGTAGAAAAATCAAAACCAAAACTAAAATTCGTTACTGTTTTACACACTGATTTTGTAAAGACCTTTTGACCCACTTCCCGACCATAAAAACTCACGAGACCAACTTTTCTGGAAAGTAGACTCTCTGAGGTTATCTTTAGTATGTTGTAAATTGTTTATTTGATCTTTTATGAATGGGTTATGCTCGTTACAAAACTGCCTAAAATTCTGTAGTGAATTAAACAACTAATTCGGGCGATCTAGACCCTAACACATGATCAAATCTCGTAACCAATTAAACTAATGATCAAACAATTATTATAACATTATAAACTTCCAGAAAAATCAAAGCCCTAATTTATAAACCCTAATCCATCAAGTTTAAATTACATTAATTTAAAATTAAATAACTAGAATTATCAAAGATTAGAAAATACCTTAAAAGAAAACCCTAAATTCTTCTTCTTCTTCTCTTCCCTAGATCGGTCGAACAAATGAGGGGCTTAGGGATTTTATTTTTTGTATTTATAGGCTCCTAAAGTAATCTTAGATAAAGCCTAATTAGAGTTTGATTTCTAATACAATTCCTTTTTTCCTTTTTTTTCTATTAATCGGCCGAATAAGACTTTTCTTTTTTTTAATTTTTTTTTAATTTATTAATTATATAATTACTTGTATTTCTTTAAATTTTTATAAAAACCTTGACAAATTTGACTATACCTTTTTTCATAAATGAAATTCACTAGACTTTTAAAAATAACTTTTTAACTTTTCATTTTCAACCTAATTTTCCTAAAATAGAAATTTTACACTTTTCTTAACTTACCACTTAAAATCTAAACCTATCTTAGACTACTAACACAAAAATACATATACGTAAAAATACTTACACAATTAACACAGAAACGCTCGAATCTCAATAATCATTTCCTTGTCACTCAAAAGTGAACGAAATGAACTCAACCAATTTCACCACCATTCCAATCTCATTGAGATGATCACACTCAATAGATTGATTACCAATACCTCACATAACCACATAACTCATATAAACACACAAAATCACATACACCATATATTGCAACAGGCACATAAGTCAATACTAACGGTTTGACTAACCTGCCCAAATCATGGTTGTCACAGTATCCCCTCCTTTAGGAAATCTCGTCCCGAGATTTAGCTAGCCGATTCATCAGCTCGATCAACAAACAACTGAGGGTACTTAGACTTCATATAATCCTCGCGTTCCCAAGTAAACTCAGGACCACGCTTAGAATTCCAACGAACCTTTACTAACGCTATCTTACTACGCTTTAAACTCTTAACTTCACGATCCATTATCTCCACAGGTTCCTCAACAAAACGAAGAGTTTTGTCAACCTTTATCTCACCTAATGGCACATGCAAACTAGCATCCGCCAAACATTTCTTTAGGTTTGACACATGAAACGTGTCATGTACCCCACTCAATTCCTCAGGCAATCTCAATTGATAAGCTACAGGACCGATCCTTTCAAGAATCTCAAATGGTCCTACGTATCTCGGTGCTAACTTACCTTTTTTCCCAAAACGAATTACACCTTTCCAAGGTGATACTTTCAACATTACTCGATCTCCTACTTCGAATTCCAATGGTTTGCGTCTATTATCAGCATAGCTCTTTTGACGATCTCTCACTGCTTTGAGCTTCTCCTTTATCAACACAACTTTATCAGTCGTTTCTTGAACCAATTCAGGTCCAATCAAACTACTTTCTCCAATCTCAACCCATAAAATAGGCGACCTACACTTCCTTCCATACAAGGCTTCAAACGGAGCACATCTTATACTCGAATGATAGCTATTATTGTAAGAAAACTCAGCCAATGGTAGATGAACATCCCAGCTACCACCAAAATCAATTACACACGCCCTCAACATATCCTCTAATGTCTGAATCATACGCTCACTTTGTCCATCCGTTTAGGGATGATAAGCCGTACTCATATCCAACCTCGTCCCTAAAGCTTTTTGCACAGTCTGCCAGCAACGCGACGTAAATCGTCCATCTCTATCTGAGATAATCGACATAGGATCTCCATGTCTCGCGACTATTTCATCAATGTAGATCTTTGCCAATCTCTCAGTACTATAGTCTTCTCTTATAGCTAGGAAATGAGCCGACTTAGTCAGTCTATCGACTATGACCCAAATCGTGTCATGCCCACTTTTTAACCTAGGCAACTTAGTGATAAAATCCATAGTGATCTTATCCCACTTCCATTCATGTATCTCAGGTTGTTGCAGTAAGCCTGAAGGCCTTTGATGCTCAGCCTTTACCTTTGAACATGTCAAACACTTACTAACATAAGTAGCAATATCTCTCTTCATTCCCGGCCACCAATATATATCTCGAAGATCATAGTACATCTTATCAGCTCCTGGATGCACAGAGTACTTAGACTTGTGAGCTTCTTCCATGATCATTGTTCTTACGTCTCCTATTAATGGAACCTATATACGGTCCATAAAATATAAAATCTCACCCTCTTTCTTTTCCATCTGCTGATCTAAACCATACAGATTTTCCATAAGTATATTCTCTTGCTTAAGCGCCTCACTCTGGGCTACTTGTATCTTTTCTCTCATTCCAGGCTGGATAGTCATTGCCATAGCCCTTACATGTCTAGGTTTCAGCCGCTCCTTCCTACTCAATGCATCAGCCACAACGTTCGTCTTACCAAGATGGTAATGAATTTCGCACTCATAATCACTAAACAACTCAATCCATCTCCTCTGACGCATATTCGGCTCTTTTTGATCAAAAATGTGTTGAAGACTTTTGTGATCCGTATAGATAACACTCTTAGTACCGTACAGATAATGCCTCCAAATCTTAAGAGCAAACACAACAGCTCCCAGTTCCAAATCATGCGTCGTGTAATTCTTCTCATGGATTTTCAGCTGCCTCGATGCATAGGCAATAACTTTGCCTCTTTGCATGACTACACAACCTAATCCTTGGTTTGATGCATCATAATAAACTACGAAATCTTCAACTCCATTAGGTAGCGTCAATATTGGTGCATCACACAAGTTATTCTTTAAGCCCTGAAAAGCCTCTTCTTGCTCCACACCCCACACATACTTCTGATTCTTCTGAGTTAACGAGGTAAGAGGTTTAGCAATTTTGGAAAAATTTGAAATAAACCGTCGGTAATAACCAGCTAATCCCAAAAATAAACGAATCTCAAAAGGCGTCGTAGGGGTCTTCTAATTCTTTACCGCTTCTATTTTGTTGGGATCCACATGTATATCATTCTGATTAACAACGTGACCAAGAAAGTGCACCTCTTGTAACCAGAACTCACACTTGGAGAACTTGGCATACAGCTTCTCCTTCCTTAACAATTCCAACACCAAACCCAAATGAACTTCATGGTCCTCATTCGTCTTAGAGTAGATCAAGATGTCATCGATGAACATAATAACGAACTTATCTAAGTACGGTTTACAAACTCTGTTCATCAGATACATAAAAACTACAGGTGCATTGGTTAGCCTAAAAGGCATAATCGTAAACTCAAAATGTCCGTATCGTGTTCGAAACGATGTCTTAGGTATGTCGTCTTCATGTATGCATAGTTGATGATAACCTGACCGAAGGTCTATCTTGGATAAATAACACGATCCTTGTAGTTGGTCAAATAAATCATCAATTCTCGGAAGAGGATAATGATTCTTAACCGTTAACTTATTTAACTCTCTATAATCGATACACATACGTAGCGATCCATCCTTATTCTTGACGAATAACACTGGCGCTCCCCATGAAGAATGACTAGGTCGTATGAACCCCTTGTCTTGCAACTCTTGCAGCTGCCCAAACAATTCTTGCATCTCTGAAGGCGCTAAACGATATGGAGACTTCGCAATTGGCGTAGCTCCAGGAACTAGATCTATGCAAAACTCCACTTGTCGTTGCGGAGGTAATCCTGACAAGTCTTCTGGAAATACATCCTCAAACTCATGTACCACAGATATGTCGCTCAACCTTGGTTCATCCTCCTTTGCACTCTTCAACGCTTTGGTGATTCCTACCCCCCGTTCTTCATGTACCCTAAGGATCTTACCATCCTCCACTGGGATTTCTACTACTGTTTCATGACATACGATTACAGCCTTATGCTGGGATAACCAGTTCATTCCCACAATCACATCGTGTAGGTTCCTATAATTTCACACACTTATGATCTTAGAGAGAGAAAGTTAGAGAGAGAGAAATGGTTGGGAGAGAACTAGAGAAAAACACAGAAGATCATTGAATCGGTCACATGCCTTCGTAAAAAGTTTCATCAAATCGTTGTAGAAATCTCGTGATATTCATTTCGAAGTTTTTTGTTTGGAAGGAGGGAAAATTGTGTTGTTGAATTTTCGAATCATGATCATCCATGTGTGAATTCGATCAAGGGTGGTTTTTTTCAAAGCCAAATCCGGGCTGGCCACTCGAGAGAAATGGGAAAAGCATAAAGCCTTTACCGACGTACTCGGGGACGTTAGGGAACTTCATCGTAGAAGTGATTCTTGTTGAAATAACGGTATGTGAGCATGGGTGTCTTCTTTGTCATGTACGATAGGAAATTCGGTTGTTTTCGATAGAAGGTAAGCATACCGTGCTAAGCTCAAAGTTGTCCGCCGGTGATTTCGGGCACAATGATGGCGTCCTCGTAACCCATAGTGGGTGCTTCGAGCAATTGAGCCATAGTACGAGTATCATCCATCGTAACTACGGGAGGGGCTTGATTTTCAATAGGTTCAACAAGATTAAATGCGTCTCATCAAAAGTCCGGTCCGGACTTGTTGTTGTTGACGGTTAGAATTACGAGATTGAGAATGAGTGCGCATGCACTAAAATGTAAAAGAAAATTTATACTAATTTTTTTTTTTTGGTTTTTTAATTTTTTTTTGGTTTTTCAACAATGTATTCACAATAAATTTTAAATACAGACAATGAGATAAGACACTTAAACCTGATAATCAACTCGCTTTTCGGTAACTCTTCTAAAGAAAAATGCACAAAGGAGTTTGTTTAACTTGGTGGCCGTTACGGTTCGCGAGGAGAGGACGCAAAAGGTAAGTTTTTGATTCTTTGGTTCAGGAACTTATTGATGGATAATACTTCAATTGAAAGTATTATTTGTTGGTGTTCTTTTACCAACTTGATGAATTTTTTTTTATGGACAATGTTTTTATATTTTTTGGTTTTTCTTTTTTTTTATATTTTTGAATTTTTTTTATATTTTTTATATTATTTATACTAATAAAAGAAAAGAAAAATCTTTTTGTATTTTTTTTATGAAAATAAACAAAATAACTTCACTCGGAAGGATCTTCAAACACAAATTTTCAAACGGCTTCAACAATCGTAGACAATCCTCCCCGGCAGCTGCGCCAAAAACTGATCGCTTCTGATCTACACTTTTTTTATAATATATAATATATAAATATAAATATAAGATATACTTATAATATATAATATATAAAGATAGAGAGTAAGGAATAAAAATCAACAATTATTAGTAATCAAGTGAGTATGATTCCCGGGTCGTTTCCCCGATGAGGAAAGCAATGGAAATTCAAAAGTCGTTATGAGAATCGATGCTTGATTGGGACAAATTTGATTGGGATTCTAATTCTATGGGAAAATTAAGGCAATTTAAACGAAAAACTATTAAGGGCACTGAAAATTAAACTTAAAAGCAAAAGGGAATCCTAAAACCGCGGTCTAAATTATCATTATATCAAATTTTAAGGCTTTTAAAAATGCAAACTTAAGTTTACTAAATCTCTAAAATGACAAAAAACTCTAAAAGATTTATATTTTTTTGGCTTTTTAATAATTTTTTTTTGTGAATTAAAATCTAATTTTATTCTAATTTAAAATTATAGGAAAATAGCAATTTAATACCTAAAAATTTGAAAAGTGACATTCTAACTTAGAAAGTAAAAAAATATGATAAAAACTCAAAAAACTATTTTTAACTACTTTTTATAATAAAAATCTATTTTATAAAACTAATTTTAAAAGCTAAAAGAGAAATAAGCTAGGACAGGCACTCAACTACACTAAATAAACATAGATGCACAAAAATAAGCAGCTAAAAGGATAGATTCTCTAAAAGCTTAAATACTTAAGATTTTTAAACTAAGATGCAAAGAAGCTCAAATAAGTTCTACCTTAAAAGAAATAAGCTAACATGAACTTAAACTAACTTAATAAGCAATTCTAAGCCTAACTTAAACAGAAACAATAAGCATATAAGAAAAAATAAGCAAAAGAGCAAAATAGCTAAAAACAGGCATACCAAACAGCACAAAAGGCAATTTTGAGCTTAAAAATAAGCTTAAAGATGGATCCTTATGGCTAAACAACTTATAAGCCCTTACAGCTTATCCAAAAAGCTACTTAAATCCTCAATTAGAAAACAGTTTGAAAAACTTATAAGCCAAGAAAAAGCTTGATGAAAAAGTAATTTCACACAGATATAACACTTAGTAAAATTTTCAATATTTGCAAACTACCAATTTGGAGCTTAAAAATAAGCACACAATCAGAACCTTATGGCAATGAGACCAACAAACAGATCAAGTTTAAACATCAAAGAACACATAACAACAATAAAAAAGAAGTTTGAATTACAGGATAAGCCAAAATAAGCAAATCAAAAAGCTGTTTCTTCTATTTTTCACACTTTGCAAATTTTTTTGACAGGAATGGCAAAACACAAGTCAATAAATGCAGGTCTTATGGACTTTGTTTTAGCAAACAAACAAACACATAAGCATCAAAATCTCACAAAAATCACAAGTCTAATCAAATAAGCTTATATAATAAGCTATATGTTCTCAGATTTAAACAACTCTTTGTATAACCAATTATTTTGATATTTTTCACTTAAAAACATAAACAAAATGACTTTTATGACTACTTTTAACTAATCTAAACTGACTCAAAAGCACAAAGCAAGTTTTGACCCATTTTCACCCATTATACCTACTGTCCCAAACACCCTTTTATAATTATTAAATCCAAATTCAGCTTATCAAAATGCGATTTAATGATCACAAATCAAATTATCCAGATATTGAATCACTTATAACAAACTTAATGAACCAATATAAGCAATCAAATAAGCCAGATTAATAAGCTACTTAACTATGCTACTATTTTTGGTTTTTTTAACTGTTTTATAACAAAATTGTGCAAACTAAGATTTAAACTATAACATTAAGCACAATAAGCATCTAACAACTATAAAAAACATTAATAAGCAGGTTTAAACAGAATTAAGCAAATAATAAGCAACTTTTAAGCTAATATGAAGGAATAAGCTAAGATATGCAAAATAAGGTAGAAATCAAAATTTAGAGAGAAATGTACCTCACGCCTCAGCTAAATAGAGGTGTCTGCTCTTATGAGCTTAAATCAACAAGCTCCAGCTGGTTTAGAAAAAGCTGGTGGGGTCCAATAAGCCCTTCCCGAATTGGCTTATCATCCTTATCCAAAGCTTAGGTAAATTTAGGGGGTGAGTTTGTTTGAATAAAGCCCAGTTATGTTTTGAGTGAGTTTGTTTGAATAAAGCTCAGTTAAGCTTTGAGAACTTAACTAAGAGTATAGCAAGTTTATGAATGAATTTGAGAGCTCATTATGCATTTAAGTAAAAACAAGAATTAACAAATGAACAATATGAAAACTAAACTTTTATTGATATTAAGACTTAATACAAAAAGAAAATTACATTTAAATGAAAAGACAATAAGCTAAAAATTACATAAAAATAAGCTATTTTCAAAACTAAAAACTATATCTATGAGTGAGGACTGAGCTCTTTTTATAGGCAAGAGAGGAGGTTTCCAGGCCCTTACACGCTCCTCCTTGATCTCTAAATCTTGGCCCTTCAATTCTTGCAATCATTGGATCCTCATTCTAGGTCGTTTGATCAATAAGTGTGCACACGGATTGCCAGCGTGGCATTCCTTGTGTCAGAGGCTTTGTGCTTCTTTTACAAAGGATTTAGTGTAAATTTCCCATCATTTGGTGTGTTTGTTTGAATCCACCGTGTCATTCCCTTTGTGTAAATGGACCAATAGAAGCTCTTGAGGTGACGTTTCTTTGCTGAGCTGTGGCTTAGTACTCGAATCCTTTAGCCACGTAGTCAATTCGGATTTACCCTTTGTTTTTTATGCAGGGTTAATCGAGGGAGATGATGAATAGTGAAAACAACCTTTCGCGCCTTTTCTTTTATTTTTATAACGTTGTTTGACCCAGGGTGAAGGTTGTTGACATGGGCTCAAGTAAAAAGAAATTGGGCCGATGTATATCTTGGGTTTGGGTAAAAGGTTTTAATGGTTTATAGTTATAAGAGATAACGACCGTTATCTCTTTAATAAAAAGGAGATAACGGTGTTAGGGTTTAGGGATTATTTGTGAATTTGGTATAACATTTAGGGCTCATTTGGGATTTTGAGGGTTTTGTCTTTTGTGGGTTGACTAAGGGTTGACCAAGGTTTGACTTTTGATGACCTTTTGCTAGAAACTTCCGGCTCTTGTGCACTCTATCCGTTCCCGTGTCCGTGTTTGTCCGGTTTTGACCGTTTTCTTGTGATTTTTGCACTATCCGTACCTACACATTCACAGACAACAAAATATACAAATACAAGCATATTTTTGCACATTTTGATCATTTAAGGGCCATTTTGGTATAAAAAGGATATGTGATTTCTCACATATCAATTTTATAAAAAGATGGAGAAGTTTATAAAAATATAAATGTGGGCTTGACACATAAAAAAAATATGGGTGTATTGTTTGGGCTTATTGTTGCCGAAAACAAGAGGGGAAAAAAGGGAGAGGGCTCCGGCCCAATTTTTGTTAAACGCTACATTATTTAAATCTCGACTCTAAAAATTTAACTCGACTCGCTAATTTTTATAAAAACATAAATTTTTAAATTCGGTTCGGCCCGACACGAATAAAATATATTTATATAATAAATAAATGAAAAATATATTAAATAAAAATTTAATAATTTTCACAATTAAAAATACGGAGTTCGTTGATTTCTCGATCGGAAACAATTAAAAATAAAATATAAAATTCGCGAAAGAATTTAAATGACGATTTTAATAAAAACCGACTGAAATAATAAAATGAATTATTTAAGATTTAGAGAATAGTTATAAATTCAGAATAAGTAGTGACCTTAAATACGGGGTTTTACATCCTCCCCTCCTTAAGGGAGCGACGTCCCGGCGCTCGATTTCTCCTATTCGCTTTACACTTGCTCAAGAAGAGTTGCGGGTAATTGTTTCTGAAGAAATCTTCTCGTTTATTAATAAAAGTACGATTTTTTTAAGCGAAAACATAAGATTTTGACTAATCGTGACTAATATATGAATCTTAACGAAAGATGTCAAAATTAGCTTTCAAGGTCGCCGGGGGATTTCATAGATAGAATAAACACGGTAAACACTTAAACGGATAAAATGCCTAAAATAACTTAAGATTAACAAGAAACGAGAAATCGCGAATCGCGTGAATCGTAAAACACAAAAATTCACTTTACTAGAAAATGAGAACAAGGTATGAATTACATATTGACATTAAAATACGGAATGCCACATTAGAAGAACCCGTCCCGGATTTTTATATTGTTTTAATCATCGACGGTCGATCGAGAGGAAGAGTAAGGGTACTTGTTTCAAATTTTGTTTTAAAACTAGGCTTAGGCACTTTCTAGGTTATGAAAATGTGAAGTTCGTTCGGTTATGGAATTAAAATGTTAAGTCATTCTTAAAATGATGAAAATTTTATTATAAGGATTTATCAAGGGTTTGGTGATTTGAAAACGAAATCCCTAGTAAGAAGAATTTTTAAAACTATGTCATTGAGAGATTAAGGCGAATATGTATCCTTAGTGGGTCAACATTTTTTTAAGGTACTTATTGGGTTTTTCTTGACAAAGAGGGTGTTCAATTGAAAGTAAAATATGTTCGATAATCACTTTGGTGCTTTTGAAAACCTTGGTGATAAAGGTACGTATAAAGGCTTTGTTAAACTCTCGGATTCGCGGTTGCGATTTAGAAAATCTATTTTCCAATTCGTTAAGAGTCATTTGTTGAAACGAAGTTTAAATCGGTCATTTCATCAAGATGTGATAAAAATGTGATGTATAAAACATGTAACTTGACAGGTAGGGCTTTGTGTCATTTTAAACATTAGTTATAGATTGTACAAAAGGAGGATGTTTAGAACCGACTCTTAAACTTGAGAAGGTCATTTTGGTAATTTAGACACTTGTAAAAAAAATTTGTAAAATTTTCATAAAAACTTGTGAAAATTTATAAAATCCGTGAAGGTATCTAGCGCATCAAAGGTAGACATGGAACGTGCTCGAGGTTTGGCAGAGTAACAAGATAGCAACGAAGATAGAACATGTGACAACAATCACATGATGTATAGGCAATGGTATGAGGGAACGAATTGAATGTCGTGAGGGTCCTTAAAGGAAAGAATAGAATATAAATGTCGGCGATAAGAAAATAGGAAAAGAAGAATTTATCAAGTCGTCAATTCATGAGACGATCACGGTCAGCACATTAAGTTTGCGGCGGTCGATACACAACCGAAAAAGAAAACCCATACAACAAATCTCAAATCGAAGAAAGTTTTTAGATCGGCACTTGTACAAAAGAGACAAGGTTAGCGATTAAAAGAGAGAAGTCAACGCATGGTTCGCACAAACAAATTTCGAGTCAAAAGAAAGACGATCATCATGACGGATATGCATAACTCGTTTATTCATACTTCATTAATCACATTCGGAGGCATCCCGGAGATCTACCAACCCTACTCAAAGAATGTTGGTCGAGGAGAAAGCATAGAAACGTCAGAACTTCCAAGTTCGGTATCAATGGTCGATTATTAGATAAGCGGTCTAAAGAATTTTATCGTGAAAAGAAAACAAAATGGGAAGTAGAACAACAATTGTTAAGTAAGAACGTACCCGTAGGTGGGTAATTCGTTTGAGAAATGATAAGGGCACGTATGTGGATGTCCCTAATTTGTACTACTTGCATACCACACGATTTTTTTTGTATAAACCATACCGTTTAGAAATAATGTATAGACTCTATATAATTTGGAGGTGAAGTAATTTTCTAGATAAATAAGAAATTTTAAGAGGTTACAAAAAATATTTAATAAGACCCATGTAGAACAATTTGTAAAACGATATCGATTTAACTTTTATAAGGTGACATTACATTAACTTATAAAATGATGAGTGGTTTGCATAAGAGTAGTAAGGAATGACTTACAAAGTAATTGGTTACAATAAGATAGGGCTTCAAAGGGTTTAGCCAGAGTCGTTATGAGACACATGGTATCAATGGCGATTTAAGAGCATGAAGACAAGGGCTTTAAATGCGACCTAAAGCAATGATGCGCAATTAGGGAAAGGAAAAGTAAAATACAATGACACATAAGTCATATATATAAAAGAATAACGGAATCCATTTGTGTGCACCTCCTAAGTTATTTGACAAAACATGCTTTTAAGAAAGTGTACTATTCATTTTTGAATAACACCATTATCGTGAAAAAATTTATTTGTGGTAAGTTTCTATCTTTGGAAAGTTTCCGATTTTAGAAAGCTTAGAAAATTAAGACGTTAATACTGACTCGTAAAAATGTTCATTTTTCCAACAATATTAGCTCACCACAAGTTTTATCCAATTACGTCACTTCATAAGTTTATCAAGTATATATATGCGACACGAACCCAAAATTACTATTTTTAGACATCACCAAACGCACTCAAACACTTGTTAGTTGTAAAATACTATTCGTTGAAGTTTTACGAGCTCAAACGAACTCAAACGCCTGAGTACCATATTTTAATAATCCTATCAACTTTGACCTTCTAAATCAATTTTTTTTCCAAGTTTGACTTTTATTATAAATTTTCTAGATTCTGACCCGTTCAAAACGACCCGCAAAAATACATTTTCACGACTCGGACTCAAAAGAGATTTTATGCAAAACGACATTCCGGACAACTTTTTAGTTTTAGCCGAGACCTGAAACTCGACAGAAAATGACCAAAATACCCCTGCAAGTTTCTGCAGCAAATAATTATAAAAACGCAGCCTTGTATTTGTGTTTTTGACCCGTCATAAGGCGTTTTTAAACCTAGATCGCCTCGCGAAAAGGTAAAACGGCATTTTGAACAACTTTCTAGTTTTAACGGAAGGCCAGTTCGGACAAGAAAGGACCCGAAACGTCACTCGAAAACTGCATCAGCAACGAATAATAAAAATAGTGCATAATTTATTTTAAACGATTTCTAAACTTCCGATGGCCATAAAAACTTCGTTTTTGAGAGTTACGGGTCGAATTTTATATCAAAACGACCGTCTCAACAAGTACTAACATATTTTTAAGCCTAACTTTTATAAAAAGACCTTTACAACATCCTTAAACCACATTCTAATTTTCTTCATAAAATATATTTTTCGACATACCACAAAATTTCAACCAAATTCCTCAAAATTATCAAATACTACGCCAATCCTACTCTCCATCATCTAAGATATTATATCAACACTTTTCAAATGATCACAACTTATATACACACATATCTTATGGATTCCAAAACAACAAAAACTAAATTATTAATGGGCAAATAAAAATATCATTAAAAAAATGCTTCAAGAATCCCAACAACACAAATAGAAAGTAAAACGGTGACATGAAAAGCCAACGAAAAGATTGCAAAAATCCACAATATTATTCAATATGATTTCAAGAATTTTCCAAGATGTTTCTCGTGAATAAGCGCACCCGGTCGAAAAGCAATTCAGATATCTATATGGATAGCTTAAAAGGAGTTAAATAAGGGAAGTAACGCACACGAGTAGTAAAACGACAATTGTAAAAAAAATCTCATCGGATAAAACACTTACGTAATCCCAAACAATCGTACCGCGAAGGTACACACAACCGATTAAAAGTAAGTCAGGTAAAATAGTCGGTTCGAATCGAACGAGTATATGTAATCGGTCATTACATACCTATATTAGATAAAAATAACGCTAAAAATAGGCAGGAGAAGTCGGGCAACATACACGCACGGATACGGTGTGAAAATAAGTGTGTAAGGTCACTACATATATAAAATTTATTCAACATACGAATGAACACAATGCATGAATATGATAATTTTAATAATGATTTATTTAACCATGTAAATAAATACAAAAGAAAACCTTAATATAAGGTTTACCAATCGATGTATATTTTAATATAAATCATAGTATTTAGTCAATAAATACTTAGCAATAATGCACCTGCAGGGTATAAGTACTAAAAATGGTAATCACAAGAACAACTTGGCCGGCATCTCGAGGAGTTTGTGCGCTAAAATTTGAAAATAAAGTTATAGTTTAGGTTTTGAAAACGACCTAATTCTCTATAACTTATGGCTCTTGATACCAATCTTTAACACCCCCAAATTTACACGCAGCGGAACCAACAATTTGGGTGTTAAATAATAGTACAATAGTCATAAGATATAAAGAACGACTCAATGAGACGTTTTAAAAACAAACAACCATTCCATTCCATTATTATCAGAGTTCAAAAGCGTAGTCCCAAGAGATCGTTACCATACATAAAATAAGTTTGATTTAACCAAACTAAAACAAGTTTTTAATGAGGAATGGGTTTTTAAATGGTGGACAAAAGTTTAGCGCAATTCCTCCACACCAGTGCCTCCAAGCCTTCATACTTCAATTACCTGAGATGAAACATGCTAAAAAGTCAACACGAGGTTGAGTGAATTCATAGGTTTGATAATTGATAAACAGTAGAAAGAGAGTTGAACACAAGCATAATAATATTCATAAGCATCATATAGACTTGTTGATCAGACAAGCTAATAAACAACAGTTGCATTGAGCTCGCGACACCGATCCCATTGACGAAATCCATAATCAATTAATAATATAATGAATGCCCCCAGGCTAGGTATTTTCGTCAGATACCTACTTACATCTCCATACAATATGTCCGTACATTGGGAGTGCTCACTTTCCCGGATACAAACTTCCCAAAAACCGAACCGGGTTGTCAAGCCCATAGCGCTATTAATTGTATGAGCGGCTACCCATCATAGGTAGTTGACGGCTCACGATTGGGGTCTTATGACGAAAGCTACTCAAGCAACAACATATATCCACAAACGGGTCCAAGCATATAAGAAGAAAACTACTTGCGTTCGTTTTATAAAAACTAGCATGCATCTCCCTCGCGGGGTTTTATAAATACAGTTTAAAAGTTGAAAAGCGAGGCTATAAACTCACTTGATAATGCCGGAAGAAAGATAGATCGGCGATAAACGAACTTGGTCGTTGGCACGTAATCACTCGGAACCTATACAACATGTATGGGTTTTAGGTTTCTATGTCGGTCAAAATTAATAATGACGACAAAACACTTATTATTACCATTGGTTACTTATTTTCTGAAAATTTCGTCGATTCACTAGCAACCAGTTACCGCTTAACGACTTACTATATGACCTCAACACTTGCTTATACTCATTCTTCAGGTTCATATACATCTTAACTTACTACCACACTTGCCCCAAAGGTTCTAAGTAAATTTTACCTTTCGTTAACTCTAGCTTATCGTAACTAGCTCGAAACAGGGCCTGCTGAAAGTTATCAAAAGTTTGGCAACAGCAGGTGCCCTTAAAATTTTTATAAAAATCTGAAAAAAATACAGTAGCTCCCACATATTATGTACAATCTTCAGTTTAAATTTCGTCCAAAAATATTAAGTTTTGACCCGCCTGCTCACAACATCTTTACAATCGAATTTCTGGACAGCCTACACAGTTTTAACACTTAATCTTGTACAAAGGTTTTGACTAACTTTTACATCTTAAAAATCGACGAGGCCTAGTTCGTTTGAAAGTAGACTCGAAGTAGATAACTTTAGGGTCCTGAAAACCTAGAAAAATCCTTTGGTATGACCATATTATAAACGTCGCAAGTTGAAGCCCAAATTAGGATAAAAGCTGCCATTTTCTGAAAATTGCCGAAACCATTTCCTAACTAGAATCGGCCATAACTTTTTCGTTTTTAAGAGTTAGAAGCTCTAATTTATACCAAAACGATCATTGGAACGACCTCTACCATTCTAGACACTAAAATCTTGGTTCTCAACACACTAAACCCGCTGATTTTTAGTCCAAACTTTCTGCCCTAATTAAGGGTTATAAAACCCTTTCAATACATCATTATTTTGCCCCACAAACACTTTCAATATGCTTAGACTAACCTATAACTCATACTAAACCTATGAAATCATTCTCAAACCTTCTAAGATCAAAACTCATCAATTTCATAGATTCCTAACTATTGATTCAAGCATGCATGCATATATACAATAATGATCAAAACAAAAGGTTAGAAAAATACTTACAATACAATCAATTAGAAGAAAGATAAAAAACAATAAACTCTTGGGGGTTTATACCCTTGGCCGAACCACAAAAGGAACCCAAACAATCCGAAAAATTGATTTTTGTTCAACCAAATCTTGTACACAACCTTCTTGATCAACCTTTGCTATAATCTAACACTTTGATTCAATTAAATCCCAAAATCACAAATCAAGAAAAATTTTAGAGATTTATAAAATTATCTTGCATGTTTAATTTTTTTGAGGGGAAAGATTAAGGGTATTTTTAAGAGTAATTTGGTATATGATTGAGTAGTTTTGGTGGAGAATTGAGGATGGATTTGGTGGTTTTGTGGAGCTCTTGCTCGAATAGAAGAAGAGAAGAAGAAAACTGGGAGAAACAAATTTATAAACTGAGTGTGTGTGTTGTTTGTTCGGCTTAAAAAAGAGTGGGTTGGGTTTATAACTAAATGGTATTGGGCCTGGATTTTATAAAAAGATGGAGAAGTTTATAAAAATATAAATGTGGGCTTGACACATAAAAAAATATGGGTGTATTGTTTGGGCTTATTGTTGCCGAAAACAAGAGGGGAAAAAAGGGAGAGGGCTCCGGCCCAATTTTTGTTAAACGCTACATTATTTAAATCTCGACTCTAAAAATTTAACTCGACTCGCTAATTTTTATAAAAACATAAATTTTTAAATTCGGTTCGGCCCGACACGAATAAAATATATTTATATAATAAATAAATGAAAAATATATTAAATAAAAATTTAATAATTTTCACAATTAAAAATACGGAGTTCGTTGATTTCTCGATCGGAAACAATTAAAAATAAAATATAAAATTCGCGAAAGAATTTAAATGACGATTTTAATAAAAACCGACTGAAATAATAAAATGAATTATTTAAGATTTAGAGAATAGTTATAAATTCAGAATAAGTAGTGACTTTAGATACGGGGTTTTACAGGATGCCCATCAATAAAGTGCTTCTTGCCTTCAACTCTAACATCCTTTGTGCCTTTTCTTCAGCAGTTGTAGGAGCAATTGTAGTCTCAACACCTTTAATAACTTTTGTTATTAGAGGTGCATTACCATTCTCTATGACTTCCCATAGAGAATAATCAATCATCTGGATGTACTGTTCCATCCTCATCCTCCAAAGCTCATACTCACCTGGTTTGAGCATAGGCACTTTTGATGCAGCCACCATATGTGCTGAGTCTTGATCCATCTCTTTGTAACAAACAGATCTTGTGTGTAAAAGCAGTTTCTTCTTATTCAAAGCTTCTCAACAAGCTTTGATACCACTTGTTGATCCTACTTAAATAGATCTTGAATTCCTTAGCTCGTGTAAGGTTTAGTTATGCAAGATAAATCCTACACAACTATGGTAGAAACTTTGTAAAATATATCAAAGATTATGCGGAATCTAATCTTTGATCAATAAGAAGAATATGCAATAGAATAGTAGTTATAATGAACACACAGATTAACAAACAAAGTTTCAATATATTAATACGAATACTCTAACTAGTATTAGGGTTACAAAACCTTGAAGCTATGAATTCTAGATGACAATGTATATTAACTGACTGTCATCTAACTCAATGCCCTAGGACCTCATTTTATACACCAAGGAGTCCTAATGGGATTACAATATATTCCTAAGACTTAGAATATTCTCTATGATCTATTTTACAAATAACTAATACTTATCACGTAAGTAATCTTGATCTTCAAACAATCTTTATCCTTTCTTCTGTCTTTATCCTTTTAGCAGTAGTTCCAGCAGTAGTAACTTTACTCTAGCAGTAGTAACTTTACTCTAGTAGTAGTAACAAGTTAAAATATTTTCCTTAAATTTCCTGAGCAGTAGTAACTTCAACTAACAGCATTAACTTCTTCAATAGCAGTCTTAACTTCCAGCAGTCTTAACTCTGAGAAGTCTTAATATTCATTAGTAGTACTAACCTTGTACTAGAAGTACTAACTTAATCTTGAGCAGCAGTAAATATCAGCATTAAGATGACTTTAAATCCCAACAATTTGGTTGTGACGAACCATGGTAACATATTTGCTCCACTCAGGTTGTAAGCAATCAAGAAACTTGGTGTTGATTGACATTGGAATAGGAAGAATATTATTACGATCCATAATATTGACAAGCGTTGTCAATATTTCATACACAGATTCTAGCGATTCTCCTTCCTTTGCTGCAAACTTGTCAAACGCATTCATGAGTCGTGAGTGTCTTATGTGATTATTAACATCAGAACCATACATCAACCTTTTAATTCATTCCCACATCTCCTTAGCATTATTACACGCATCCACTAAATTATGGATATCATTAGGTATTGCTTGAAGAAGATAATTTATGACTCTCACATCAGCAATATATTATTTCTTGTTTATCTCAGTCATTTTGGATAGTGGTTCAATTATCTACTACGTAGTATCATCTGGATCAGGAATCCTTGACCTCTCATAAGGTCCTTTATCAATTGAATACCACATCCGCTCCCCTTCTTCGAGCTTATTTTCTAGAAACTTTCTGAACCTACTCTCCCATGGAATATAATTCCCTTTCTCAAGCATTGGAGGTCTTTCATTAGCTCCTTGAGTCAACTAGAGTTTGTTGTTGTTGAGATAAAGTCTTGTAATCGTGAAATCAACGAGTAATTACAACTTTGTTTTGTATTACAACCCTTTTAAATGATGTAACTTCAAAGAAACTAAACCTTGATTTGTTATGAAAGTCTAAGTAACAAGAAGCTTTTATACGAAAGCTTAATTTTCCAAAATTAGAAGATACGAAACCTCTTAAACCGTGTTATGAATCCTAAAGTATGAGATACAAAACCTTATTGTGTTACGAAACCCAACGGCTGTGTTACGAAACCTCTTGAACAGTGTTATGAAACCCAACTCTGTGTTATGAAACCTCTGAATCAATGTTACGAAAACCAAAATCTGTGATACGAAACCTCTTATACCGAGATAGGAAACCTTCCAATTAAGAAAACCGAATTACGAAACCTTTAATTAGGAAAGCTGTGTTACGAATCCTCTGTTTACGAAACCAAGACTTACGAAACCTCAATGGTATGAAACTGTTTCAAAACTGTAATACAAAACCTCTGCTACGAAACCTTAGAAATACGAAACCTCTGAAATACGAAACCTTAAAATACAAAACCTTTAGTTATGACACTGTGTTACGAAACCTCTCATATGAAACCTGTGTTACAAAAGCTTGATGTACGAAACCAAAACCAATCTCTTGATACGAAACCTCCAGTTACAAAACCACATATATATGAAAGCTCCACAGTCTATGAAACCACACAGTTACCAAAAGCTCCAATATATGAAACCAACTTTCATAAATTCCAATTTCCCTTACTTTCGTAAATTTCAAGAAACCTCCTACTTTCATAAATTCTTAGCTAGGAAACTAATAAGACACCTTTCAATTTGATTTTTAAGCAGTTTAGAGTGATAATAGCAATGTTATCTTTTCAAATTGACAAAGTTCTATGTTACGAAAGCTATTAACAGTTTTACAAAGCTAGACTAGTTTACGAAAGCTAAGAAACACTTACGTATGGCAGTTACCGAAAGCTCAACTATGATACGAAAGCTCAAAACTGAAATATGAAAGCTATTTCCTGCCTAAAAATAGTTACCGAAACCTATTTCCTGACTTACAAAAGCTATCAAATCCATATTTTTTTGATCAAAATCAAATCTAAACAAGTATTTTCGTACACTAGATATTAAACCTACAATTTTGATGATCAAAAAAGTTATATTTCAGCGTTTTAAGATCAAAAACTCATCAAATCATAAATCAAACAATTAACGTATACGAAGCCTTCAAAACTCTTCGTTACAAAAGCTTCTTCATCGAAAATTGATACGGTTAAGCTGGATTTGATCCACGAAACACAAACTAGATCTCTCCTGGCGATAGATACCACTTGTTATTTGTCATGTTTGCACTATACTTCATACGAAAGTTATAGAATTAGAGGAGAGGAGTTAGAGATAATTTTTTTATCATTTTCAAAGTTTTCATTAAAAGGGAAAATATAAATGGGAGGGAGAAGTGAAGTTACAAATGTAAAGACTTGTATAAATACCCATCCTAGATGGGTTTTTATACTTATTGCTAATCCTATTCTATTTTCCTAACATTAGTCAAACCTTGGTCAACTTTACTTAACTTTGACCAAGATAGATGATGTGCCGTCGTGTAGGATCAATTTATCAATTACCAAGTTTTACATTTATATCTAGCCGACTTATCCTAAAACAACACTTTAACGGTCAGTGTACCTGATCGGGTGGAGTTTCGTGGTAAGTAGGGTGTCAAACACTAAGAGTGAGGTCGTTAACCTATTAATCTATTAGTATTTTAATTACTCTAGTTAAGTTATTTTTATTTACTTGTTAAACCTATGCTATATACGCTTCTAACAGATATGGGGGGTCTTTAGCCTGAGAGACTGGCACAAGTTTAGTGGCAACACATATCAATTCAACACACAAAAAATGCAAAAGAAGAAAATCAGAAAAACGGTACAAGCCAAATGATAGAAAACTGTATTAGCCATATTAAATCCAGTTCAGTGTTGGTTTGTTTGTTTTAGTGCAATGATTTACTTATCTCGAAGCGGCATATCATTCTTAAGACTTAGGCGGGACATCATCCTAAGACTTAGACACGATTAATCCTGTCACAATTAACGCATCCGCATAAAGCATCCTTTAGTTTAATTGTAATCTATCTTAGGGAATCAAAGTAGTGGTGATCCTGTTAAAACCCTAGCCCATTAAGACTTTACCCACTTATTGCTTGACGGTGTTTTATATACTGGTAGTCTACTATTCGAGTCTTTACCAATTAATCAAGAACATGATTGCTAAAACATTACAGGTAACCTACCGATCAACTAAGCTCATAATTAAAAGGTAAATATAGAACGTTATTTGTGATCCTATTGGTCCAGTAATATAAGACACGATATGGAGAGCTATCTCAATATCTAGATTACTTTTTAGGTATCACTAGACCTAGTTGAATGATAGGTCGCATATTCAAGTACATAGACAAGTATTAAGTAATAAACATAATTAAAAATCAACGATTAATTAAGAAATTGATTTTTAAAACAAACCAAACATTAAACTTTCATTAAGATGGCTAATACATGAGGGTATTAGCCCATAACCATTGTAATTATACAAGTGTGATTAAATAACCAACGTAAACTAAACGTTTTACCGAACGATACCAAAAATTAAATGATCACAAGAGTAAGGAAATTACACGGTGTCTTCTATGGAATCGTTATCGATGCTTGACCTTTGTTGCTCTTCTTTTCTTCAAAAAATCATCTTCTATGAGTAAAGTATTAAGAATATGATATTGCACACTAAAAACTTGTTTTTGAGTCTTCTATTTATAACCTCTAAAAAATGATGGATACACCGTATTAGGTTGGGCCAATACGACATATTGGGGTGTATCCCTTGGAATGCGCGTAAAGTTTATAATCAAAATGATATACATTCCCAAAATACAAATATCTTCGTATATAACAACCCGTAATTTTCAAAGGAATTTTTCCAATCTATTTATTAGATTGCAATGTAATATCCCTCTATTTGATATACCACTTTTTACAGGGAAATTTTTGCTTTATCTTTATTCAGCAGTAACTTGCATTCTTAGAAAGTAAAGAGCTCAACAATACCTACCTATTGCCAATTATCTAGTTTCATATATATTAAACATCCTAAATTATGTCAAGTCTATATTCTTTATATCATTTTTACCAAGTGCATTATCCATCCTTTACTTCATTACAACGTTATATAAATCAGGACTTTATTCATTACGTTTATAACAAAGAACCTAATTATATGTAATGTAAATATAAAAAGAATGGTGCAAGCCTATCAAGCATGTGTACAAAGTGTTCATTGTCGAGATATATATCTTGCCTCTAATCAAGTTAATAACTTTTCTAAAAGCCCAATGTTACAAGTCAATAATGCAAAAAAACCCAAACTAGGTTTTTTACCTCCTAAATCACTTTTCGTTTTCTTTATAACACTTTTGTACAATGGTACAAAATCAACTCATGCATGACTTCTAAACCTAAACCTTATAACCATAAAATCATTGTTAAATCCTATCTAAAACCCTACAAAAACCCTAAACGAAACCCTAAAACCTAGTTTCTTTTCTAAACTAAAACTAAACCTAAACCCTTAATCCTAAACCTTGTACCTTGGAATAATCGCACCATTCACACTACTTACACCTTGCATGTACTTCCTAGCCCTTTCTAAACCATCCCTATAGTACCCTTAGTCATTACCCTGCACCCTTGGTCCTTTTTCAGGCCACAACCTTAGCACCGTTTTTGAGCCTATAAATAGCCAAGGAGGATCAAGAGAGTCCATAAGATCAATAATTGAAGCTAGAATCAAGAGAGTGAAAGACAGCCATTGAAGTCATTTCTGGCGTACAAACCAAAAACAACATTTCGATCCCATTTTGAGCTCAAAGTAAGCTCAAAATCTTGTTCTCAATAAGCTTTGAATCTATTTTAGGACTTTATTAGCCTTGTTTGATATATTAAACTCTTGTTAAAGCCTTGAATCCTCAAACCCATGCGTTTTTTATTAAAACCCTAAAAACGACCCGTTTGATTTTCTAGCTAACGAATCCATTTTATAAACTTTTGTTACATTAGAACATATTATTTTAGCTTATTCTAATAAGCCATGACCTGCAAAACTCTTTTGGATTTCAAAAATATCAAAATTGTGATTTTTAGACTTGATTTGCAAATGTTTTCATGCATAGGGGTATATATCATAACTTTCTGAAATTTATAACTAGAGGGACTGAAAATGTCATTTTCCTAAAGCAATAACTACAAGGGGCTGTTTTGCCAAGTTCTAAAGTTAAAGGTTTAAATTACATATACTTTATATATACAGGACTAAATTTGTAAAAGTTTATAAAACAAGGGTATTTATTGCCATTTTTGCAAACTTAAAAATATAAAATATAATATTTTTATATAAATTCTAAAAATATATATTAATATTATAAGACTCGATTTTATTAAAACCCGACACATTGATCGTTATTAATCAACGATCAACGCATTATAAAACAATTACGTTATATATTAACGTAACTTATCATCGACTAGCTTTTGAAGAAACTTAAAATCTTATCGTATCACGTTACTAGGGAATTTCATGTGAGGGGTTTCATTTGGGTATTTGTTTTGACGAGTTCGCTGGGTTTACGATTTAAAGTTCCCTGGCTCCTCAAAAGACACTACATGACCTCTGAATTATGATAGCCCGAACAGTGATACAATAATTCCATAAATTAATAAATCAAATATGTATGTTAAAATCTGTAAAGTTTTGAAACCTAAACAAACAAACTAAGACTTGACATATTAGCTCAGGTTGCGTGACGAGGCCGTTACGTTCACTTGATATACTTTTGCCATCAATCAGATTTTCTGTGTTAAGGTGAATTCATAGCCTCGCATTTTAAATCTTATAATGTTTTTATAAATCTGCGAGAGGGATACATGCTATAAACCATGAATACAAGTGTTTTTCCAAATATATGTTATCCTGATATATTATTGCCAAAGTCCTTACTTTTGCCATTAAGACCCCACTATCATGAACCGTTAATTACTTTTCGGAGTAAGCGCGTATAACACCCCCATTTTTGACATATAGCAGCGGAAGCTAATCTGGAGTATTATTTCATAGTACAACAGTCATAATCATAGAAAACGACTCAAGAGAGACGTTTTTAAAAGATAAGTTATCATATTATTTCATCAGAGTTTTTTACAAACAGAGGTCCTAAAATCTATATGAAAACATAAAGTTTGAATGATAACAATTTAGCCATTTTCAACTCCGTGCCACTCCGTGCCATAAGTTGCTCAAATACCTGAGATAAACATGCTAAAAAGGTCAACACAATGCTTGAGTGATATTCATAGGTTTATGATAAACAGTTTGAATACAAGTTCAATAGTGGGTTACGTTGTTATACACTTATAAGTGTAATAATTGCAATGAGTACAATTATTATAAAAGATAGTATTATTGCCCGAAGCTCATGCACCGAGACCTTGAGATAATCAATAATCACAATAAGTTGCCCCAACGGGTTCCTTTGCCAAACACCCACATAGTGTTTCAAATGAAGTGCGTTTGGTTACCAAAAAGTTTAGGTACACCAACGGGGAAGCTCAGTCCCAAATAGATCTATTCACAGCATTCACGCTTACTCCGAAAAGTAATTAACGGTTCATGATAGTGGGGTCTTAATGGCAAAAGTAAGGACTTAGGCAATAATATATCAGGATAGCATACAGTTGGAAAAATACTCGTATTCATGGTTTATAGCATGTATCCCCCTCGCGGGTTTATGAAAACATTAGAAGATTTAAAATGCGAGGCTATGAACTCATAATATCAGTTTTAAGTACTTGTGTGTATTAAAAACAAATGAGCATGTATCCCCCTCGCGGTTTTATGAAACATTTAAAAGAGTTAAATGCGAGGCTATGAACTCACAATATCGGTTTTAAGTACTTGTGTATATTAAAAACAATTGAGCATGTATCCCCCTCGCGGGTTTATGAAACATTTAAAAGAGTTAAATGCGAGGCTATGAACTCACAATATCGATTTTAAGTACTTGTGTATATTAAAAACAATTGAGCATGTATCCCCCTCGCAGGTTTATGAAACATTTAAAGGAGTTAAATGCAAGGCTATGAACTTACAATATCGGTTTTAAGTACTTGTGTATATTAAAAACAATTGAGCATGTATCACCCTCGCGGGTTTATGAAACATTTAAAAGAGTTAAATGCGAGGCTATGAACTCACCTTAACAAGGAAAATCTGATTGATGGCAAAAGTATATAAAGTGAAAGTAACGGCTTCGTCACACAACCTGGGGTAATATGTCAAGTCTTAGTTTAATTGTTTATGTTTCAAAACTTTATAAAGTTTAACGTATTATTTTGATTTATTAATTTATGGAAATATTGCATCACTGTTCGGGCCATCATAATTCAGAGGTCATGTAGTAAACGTTTGAGGAGCCAGGACACTTTAAATCATAAATCTAACAAACTCGTCAAAACGTATACCTAAATGAAACTCCTCACATGAAGCTCTCTAGTAACGTGATACGATAAGATTTTAAGTTTCTTCAAAAGTTAGTCGATGATAAATTACGTTAAATATATAACGTAATTGTTTTATAATGCGCCGATCGATGATTAATAACGATTATTGTGTCGGATTTTAATAAAATTGAGTTTTATAATATTAATATATATTTTTATAATTTATATAAAAATATTATATTTTATATTTTCAAGTTTGCAAAAATGGCAATATATACCCTTGGTTTATAAACTTTTACAAGTTTAGTTCTTTTATTATATAAAGTATATATATTTAAACCTTTTAAATTTAGGAACTTAGCTAGAAACGTCTTTTATAGTTATACTTTGGAATAATGACATTTTTCAGGCCCCTTTAGTTATAAATTTCAGTGAAAGTTACGATATACCCCTTGCTTGAAATAAATTACAAAACAAATCCAAAAAGCATGCAAGCTTATTTTTTAGGATTCCAATTGAATTTTTGCAGAGGTTATAGTTATTAGATAGCTAAAATAAGATGTTCTAACGTAACAAAAGTTTAGAAAAAAGGAAGTTCGTTAGTTAAAAAATAATAAACATGTCGCTTTTAGGTGTTTTAATAAAAAAACACATGGTTTTAGGATTCAAGGCACTTTAACAAGTGTTCCATATATGGATCTTAAGTGTATTGATGAACATTCTAAATATAGGATTATAAGATTATTGATAAGAGTGAGCTTTCTTGAGCTAAAAAATGGTTCGAAATGGGGTTTTTGGGCATCGTATACTTAAGTAACGACTTCAAAGGGTCCTTTCTCTGATTCTTGGCTTCTATTCTGAGCTTTAGGGACCTTCACTTGATCCTTTTTGGTCTAAGTTAGAACTCCATTTGAGTGGTGATAAGTTTTTGAGGTGTGATTTGAAGGAATGGGGTGTTCGGCTATTTATAGGGCTCGAATGGATTAGTGCCTTTTGATGTTTTATTAGTGTCAAAGCTATCTTAGGTGATTCATGAGAGCTAGTATGATGAGTCTTGAGAGCTAGAAGTGTAGGATTGAATAGTGGAAGGATGTGGAGGGTGTATGAGGGTTCAGCTACAAATGGGTGACAAGGAGGTGATAGAGGTGCTTGTAAGGTGCTTATGTGGCTGCTAGTGAGGTCATGGTGAGGTAATAGTGGTGCTAAGGTGCTACGTTGGGTTTAAAATGGGTCAAAATAAAAGAAAAGGGGTGTCGGGTTGGATTTAGTTTTGGCTTAGGGTTTTGGACTTTAAATTCGTGTATTAGGGTTAAGATTAGAGATAGATTAGGGTTTAGGTTTAAGGTTAGGACTTAGATTAGGGTTTAGGATTAAAGTTTAAGGTTTAGGATTATATATACTTTATATATAAATGACTAAACTTGTAAAAGTTTATAAAACCAATGGTATATATTGTCATTTTTGCAAACTTAAAAATATAAAATATAATATTTTAAAATAAATTATAAAAATTATTATATTAAAAAAAATAAAAAATTTTTAATAACTCGATGTAATTAAATACCCGACCACAATATACTAGTACAAATCCTGATTTTATTAAAACCCGACACATTAATCGTTATTAATCAACGATCGACGCATTATATAACAATTACGTTATATAATTAACGTAACTTATCATCGACTAGCTTTTGAAGAAACTTAATCGTATCACGTTACTAGGGAGCTTCATGTGAGGAGTTTCATTTGGGTATACGTTTTGACGAGTTTGCTGGATTTACGATTTAAAGTGTCCTGGCTCCTCAAACGTTTACTACATGACCTCTGAATTATGATGGCCCGAACAGTGATACAATACTTCCATAAATTAATAAATCAAAGTAATACGTTAAACTTTATGAAGTTTTGAAACATAAACCATCACACTAAGACTTGACATATTACCCCAGGTTGCGTGACGTAGCTGTTACTTTCACTTGATATACTTTTGCCATCAATCAGATTTCCCCTGTTAAGGTGAGTTCATAGCCTCGCATTTTAAATCTTCTAATGTTTTATAAACCCGCGAGGGGGATACATGCTTAATTGTTTTTAATATACACAAGTACTTAAAACCGATATTGTGAGTTCATAGCCTCGCATTTTAAATCTTCTAATGTTTTATAAACCCGCGAGGGGGATACATGCTCAATTGTTTTTAATATACACAAGTACTTAAAACCGATATTGTGAGTTCATAGCCTCGCATTTTAAATCTTCTAATGTTTTTGATAAACCCGCGAGGTGGATACATGCTATAAACCATGAATACGAGTATTTTTCCAACTGTATGCTATCCTGATATATTATTGCTTAAGTACTTACTTTTGCCATTAAGACCCCACTATCATGAATTGTTAATTACTTTTCGGAGTAAGCGCGAATGCTGTGAATAGATCTATTTGGGACTGAGCTTCCTCGTTGGTGTACCTAAACTTTCTGGTAACCAAACGCGCTTCATTTGAAACACTATGTGGGTGTTTGGCAAAGGCACCCGTTAGGGCAACTTATTGTGATTATTGATTATCTCAAGGTCTCGGTGCATGAGGTTCGGGCAATAATATTGTTTTCTATAATAATTGTACTTATTGCAATTATTACACTTATGGGTGTATAACAACGTAACCCACTATTGAACTTGTATTTAAACTGTTTATCATAAACCTATGAATATCACTCAACCATTGTGTAGACCTTTTTAGCATGTTTATCTCAGGTATTTGAGCAACTTATGGCACGGAGTGGCACGGACTTGAAGATGGCTAAACTGTTATCATTCAAATTTTATGTTTTCATGTAGATTGTGGGACCTCTGTTTATAAAAACTCTGATGAAATAATGAATGACAGCTTATGTTTTAAAAACATCTCGTTTGAGTCGTTTCCTATGATTATGACTGTTGTACTATGAAATAATATCCCAGATTAGCTTCCGCTGCTATATGTCAAAAATAGGGGTGTTATAGATTGGTATCAGAGCCAAGGTTATAGAGAACAAGGTTGAAACCTTAACTATAACTACTATTCTTTTTCCATATAAGAAAGTCCTCCGTGCCACTACATCTTCTGGAATTGTATGTCAAAAATGGGGGTGTTATAAGGGAGAACAAGCTTTATGTGAAAATTTCCAAAAATGTTCAAAAATAATTCATTAGTGGTAATTAATTTGGGAAAAACGATCCATAAATTTTGAACGGTCAAACAAATTCTACAGCTTTTTAAATAGAAAATGGGTATTTGTTTGAGGGGGAGAAATTAATTTTTAATCAAGAGATTTTGAACGCTCAAACAAATTCTACAGCTCTTTAAATAGAAAACGGGTATTTATTTGAGGGGGAGAAATTATTTTCAAAAAATTAAGTTTTTCAAAAATAATTGTGAAAATAATTTTGGAAATGTGTTTAAATTAATTAAATGGTCATCGTTTGAGGGGGAGTTAACGAGATTAACTCCGGGACTATGTTTGCAAAATAGGTTTAAAACTTAAGGGTAATGAGTGTAACTTTAATTACGTATATATCTTTAGGACCTAAAATGTAAACTAGTTTTATATTTAAGGTGTTAGGGGTCTTGCTTAAACTTTAGGCTTAGTTTAAATAAGTTTAAAAAACTCCAGGGACTAATATTGCGAAAAGTTAAATCCCCTCCCCTTTTATCCCTCTCCAACCGATCCACCTACACACACACACACCACATTTTTATCAAAAAAATTTATCCTCCCTTTTTCTTTCTCGCTTGTGGATTGGCTAGACACCAAGAAATCCAAAGAAACCATTTTTTTTATCAAAGGAAAACACGAAAGTCTTTCAAAAGCATCTTCTAATCACTCTTATAACAAAGAATTGTTTCATCTTTTCACAAATTTGAAAAAATCAAAGATTTTTGATTTAGGGTTCATAAAAATTTAAAGTGTTTAGATGTTAATTTTTCTTGAGGGTTTATGTAGATAATGATATAACTAGACTAGTGTTCGCTAAATTTTAAGTAAATCATTGGCTAACTTGATCAAATTGGTGGTTTTGTGGCGTGTTTCCCAACCAAACCACCCTATGGGTGTGTTTATTTTGATCGCCATAACATGTGATTGCTGCAAAGTGGTCGTTTCCAAAGCGAACTATGCCCATGAATTTCTCAACGAAATTTTTTAGCAGTGAACGATCACCGATCATATGCTTTGAACAACCACTATCAACAATACACAAAATGACTTAAGCTACCTGCAACACATGAAGAAACCACATATGAACAAGTGGTCATTTTGGCTACCCATTTTTTAACGGAAACCGATGTATTAACACTTTTCCTAGTATTAACAACAGTCGGAGTCGTCTTAATAGGTGCCCAAACAACATTTGGTTGTAACACGTACCACTTTTGCCACATTCGACTAGTTCTTATTTTATTCTTCAAGTATTTGCTAAGTGAACTTTCTTGCAGAATTACTAAAATTGTCTTAAAAGCTCAAGAGACCTTATGTTTGGCACTTAAAATAGTAACTGCAACAATCTTAGTTTTGGAAACTACTGGAGTAGCATCTAAAGACTTAGATTGTGTAGTCGTAATAGAAAACCTAGTCTTTGAAACTACAGGAGTTGTATCTTCACATGTAAATTTAGATGTTCTATGGGTAGTAAATAAGGCTCTCCTAACTTATGAATGCACATTTAATTTATAGTTCGCAAGACATTTATCATGACATGGGATAAGCACATTCTTAGCACAAGAAACACATAATACATCCTTCGCTTTAAGAGTGTTTTTAACATCAACATCAGTTACAATCTTTTTGTTTGAGACAACATTCTTAGATGCAACATATGTCTTTTTATTTGTCCTAACAGAAATTTCTACTTTCTTTGATGAATTCTTAGTGTTTGATAAGACACTATTCTTGAATGATGAATCTCTATTCGATGGTCTTCTAACACTAGAAGCAACTTTCAGTCCTCTGTATCTCTAATGTTCACATGAACTTTCGTACCATCAAAGCATGAAGCATCCTATATTTTTGGATTCGAGAAATTGCTTTCTTGAGAGTATAAGGATTTACATACCCTAAACCGTGTTTTACATTTGGATCATAGAATGACATTAGTTTCGATCTAAGCATAAACATTCCTTGTAACGATCGACCGATTTTTAACACCACAT